>CATIWQ010499133.1:0-16097 GCA_949673415.1 Euphorbia schlechtendalii
ATGTGAATAGAAATACAAATATAAGTTAAGAGAAAAGCAATAATTTAATATTTTTGTGCTAGTCTCGTTGTTTGGCTTGGTCTTCTTCTTTAGCTGGTCTTCTCTTTGGCCTCTTTACTCTCCATTTCCTCCTTTTTCACTCGATTTTTGCTCTTCAAGACTCGATCTTCGTCTTCGCTTTCATCCTGCACGTCTTTGCCCATCCAAATCTCAAAGTCAAGACCTTTCCGATCGAAGTAAGTTTACTCCTTGTGACTTTAATTTGTTTTCCCTTTATTTTGTTAGGTTTTTTTGTTCAATCGCTTGTTCTTCGGTTTCCCTCTTGTGGGTTTATGTAATTTTTGTTCTATACGAGAGTGATTGTTGTTGGGTTTTCTTTTCAAGCTATACTGGTTTTGTTTTTGCTTGTATGTATGGGTTTTCTTTTGTAGATCTTTGATTATGCTGCTTATGCTGGTTTGATGGCTATTTTCCCTTCTGGGTTTGTTGGAATTTGTTTTAGGTTTTGCTGATTTCGTGTTCGTTTGGCTCAATTTCTTCAATTCTGCCCTCGTATCTGTTTTAGGTCAAACTCTGGTCTCTGGTATTAAATTCCATTTCCTACTTGCAGAAACAGCTGTTGATTTACCACTGTCAAATGAAGCTTTTCAATCAACTGTCTAGGGTTTTCATATTCTCTTTTTTAAACTTTTATCTCTGTTTAGAAGAGATGGTATAAGAGTTGAACATAATGATATGTAAATTTGGTGTTTTTAAGGGTTTTGCTCTCATCTTGTTTTCTTGTTTGTTTGCCCTCATTCTTCTGTTAGATATTGTAACTGTCTTGATCAACTTGGTTTTCAGTAGTCAATGTTTATAGATGCTTTCAGTTTCTGTACCGTACCGTATTAGTTCTCAATATTTAAGATACATTTTGTCCGTATTCGGCTTTTCTTAGGAAGAAATAAAATGTTTATTGATTTATTCTAATTATGTATACAGTTTTGGGCGGCTTAACTTAAGAGAAACGATTTTTGTAACTGAGATATGACAGATTGGCAAAATAAAATAAGTTTTAAGCTTAAATACTAACCTGGATCGAGTTGTTTGGATTTCGCTTTATTTAGGCTGCCTTACGTTGATCAAAACCGTTTTCTTTTAGCAATATTTTGAATCAACGCACTTTCTTCTTACTTGGTTATAAATGTATCTAAATATCTAATACATTAATGTTGTCGGATACAGATCGAAATTATCTCAGAAACACGATGCTGACATCCAAATTTTTTTTTCAGGGTTTCCCAAAAAAAAAAAGCAATCAGGTCTTGTTTTCTAATGCTGAAGAAATAAGTGCTCCTGAAAATTTCGAATATCGAGATGATGCTGGAGGGCGGTCAAAAGTTTCCCGGAATGATCGACCTGAATCACGACAACAATTATCACGACGTTTCCCAAGGGTTTTATCGCAAGCTTGGCGAGGGCTCGAATATGTCGATCGACAGTTACGACAGCTTGCAAACAAGCAACGGAGGAGGCTCAGTTGCTATGTCTATCGAAAGCATCGGATCGAACGATTCCCACACTCGCATTTTGAACCACCAAGGATTAAAACGCCGCGCAAACGACAACTACTCCGTTCAACAGAGCGTTAATCGAAGAGGAAGGGTTACGCATGCTCTAAACGACGATGCGCTGGCCCAAGCGCTAATGGACAACAATACCCCTACTGAGGGGCTCGAGAATTACGATGACTGGACCATCGATCTGAGGAAGCTCAACATGGGGCCCGCTTTCGCGCAGGGGGCCTTTGGTAAGCTTTACAGAGGGACTTACATGAGTGAGGAGGTTGCTATTAAGATCTTGGAGAGGCCTGAAAACGACCCTGAAAGAGGGAAGCTGATGGAGCAGCAGTTCCAGCAAGAAGTCATGATGCTGGCGACTTTGAAACATCCCAACATAGTTCGGTTTATCGGGGCGTGTCGTAAGCCAATGGTGTGGTGCATAGTTACAGAATATGCGAAAGGGGGTTCGGTGCGTCAGTTTCTGACGAAGCGGCATAACAGAGCAGTGCCGCTGAAGCTGGCGGTGAGGCAGGCCTTGGATGTTGCGAGGGGGATGGCGTTTATTCATGCCCGTGGCTTGGTTCATAGGGATTTGAAATCTGATAATCTTCTGATTTTCGGTGACAAAACGATAAAGATCGCTGATTTTGGGGTTGCTCGAATTGAGGTGCAGACTGAAGGAATGACACCCGAGACAGGGACATATCGCTGGATGGCTCCGTGAGATTTCCAACCTTTTATACGCTTCATTAAGCACATTTTAACTTTGCAAAGTGGAGAAATGAGATTAGACAAGCCAATTTAGGCTTAATTGCATCAAGACCTCCTGAACTTGTCCCTAAATGCTCATTCATCTTCTGAACTTTCAAAAGTTCTAAATAATCTGCTGCTGAACTTGCAAAAGGTGCACAAATTTACTCCCTCAATGCCAGGTGTCAGCTTCCGGTTTGTTTGACTTTTCAAAGATGTCATTTTTCTCTGCAGTTAGAATTTGACTTGTGGAGGGGGAAAACCGGTGCACTTTTTGCAAGTTCAAGGGGGGTTTTATGGACTTTTGAAAGTTTAGGGGGCAAATGGGCATTTAAGGACAAATTCATGGGGTATCGATGCATTAGGCTGCCAATTTATTATGTTCCACCCTACATGTTACCCAAAACAAAGGAAAAGCGTTTTCTATCTTTCCTCTATAATTCTTATATTAATTTGATATCTGTTTTGTGAATGAGTACTCATCCATGTGTATGCATGACCATAACCCCAAACAATGAGATCTTCATAAAGTATTGGTAGTGTTTGAAGTTGATAAAGCAATAAATTTCTATGTGATCTAAGAACTACTATTCTCTTCTTTTGCAAACTTACTTATACACATCATGTTATGTGTTATTTGCATTATCTTTTCTCATGCATTTTTCTAGGATAACCAAAAGAACAGTCCCTATCTACAGCCTTGATTATGATTGTTTTTTTCCAATCAAGGTGACCATATGCATGGGGCATTAGTTCAAAACTTTCTTACACAAACACTTTGATCTGTAATGATTGTTTTCTTCTCATCTCTTCTTTATATTTTCCTCCAGTTATTTAAAAAATAAGTATGGCGGTACTTCATTTAACAAGAATATTTTTACTTCATTAGTTTTTGTTGAGTGGGTTAAATGTCTCTTTCTGTTGCAATTCGTGCTTAGGTGAACGGTTTCCACTTGCATCTGCTTTAAATATTACATGTTTGTATTGAGTTATTGGCACAGTATGACTGAATTGTTTATAATCTGACGTGGTAGTTTATTTGCTTGAATTTATTGCCTAGATCAAGTTTGTCAATACCATATGTGTTTTAGGTATCTCAAACTAATACTGTATTTGGAGAAAGAATAGTGAATAAATGGACATCAAATTTCTTGATTTGTTGAACAGAGTAGAAAATTTTACTTCAAAATGAAATGAATACCATTTTACTTTTTGTAGACTGCTTGTTTGTTTCTAAAATAATTGAGAAGTTTTATTTTATTATGTTAGTTTCACTTATAGATTAGTTTCAGAAGTAATTGCAGATGATTGCAATCATTTCACCTATTGGTTTGGGAGTTCATACTTCTTCAGCTATACAGGGAAGAAAGATGTTACTTCTCAAGCTGTATTTCTTTAAAAAATATTGTGAATAAGTCATCTTGGTTGTACATTATTTCGTCAACTTGGTAACTGGATGCTTCATATCATGCATCTCTAATATCTAATAGTATGGTAAAAACGATGCATGTATGGTTTTTTTTTTTTTGGATGTGCAAATTTTTTTGGACTTTCTTTTGGCTAGCCCTTTGGTGTATGAACAATCATGGATTTTATTTCCTGCATTACGATATTCGTGTCTACACTTTGACGTTCTTTATTTTATCGGTAAATAGTTTATTGGAAGAATTGATTAAATAGATTGATTTCGTTGCAGTTATCAATGAGTCTGAGATACTATTGGGGTGATATTTCAAATGTTTTTGAAATATTTCTAGGGTTCTTCTGGGTTTCATTAATTTAATGTAGGTACTTGAGTTGTAACAGTTTGAGGGTGAAATTTCGCCAAATCAAATTATAGTATAGGGATACTTTATAGGCTGAATGCATCGAGACCCCTTTGAACTTGTCCCTAAACATCCATTTGCCCCTGAACTTGTAAAAAGTGGACCAGTGCCACATGTCAATTTCTCGTTGGTTTGAGTTTTCTAATGTCATTTTTTCTGAATATCCTTTCTCCGACTCGAAGTTGACACGTGGCAAACTAACGCAGTTTTTGCAAGTTCAAGGGGTGGTCTTGTCAACGACCCAAAGACGTTTTTTATCCGTTTTTTTTTTTATGTGATTGGCAGGGAGATGATCCAGCACAGGCCGTACACACAGAAAGTGGACGTGTACAGTTTCGGGATCGTTCTATGGGAGCTGATAACGGGAATGCTGCCGTTCCAGAACATGACAGCAGTGCAAGCGGCATTTGCGGTGGTGAACAAAGGGGTTAGGCCCATCATCCCAAACGACTGCCTGCCAGCCCTGGGCGAGATCATGAGCCGGTGCTGGGATGTGAACCCCGACGTTAGGCCGCATTTCGCCGAGATCCTGAGAATGCTGGAGGGCGCCGAATCCGAGATCATCAACAACGTCAGGAAGGCCCGGTTCAGATGTTGCATGACCGTGCCCATGACAATGGACTGACCTCGAAATAGTAGAAACAATAGTACAAGATGCAAAAACAAAGGAAAAGATGGATAATGTGTATTTATCGTGTCGGTTTTAAATCTTCATCATAGTGAAGGAAAGAAGAGTTGTAGCGAGTCTGCTTATGCTTATGCTTATGGTTTCTGATTTTATTTTTATTTTTTTCCTGAAAATGGATTTGTGTTAAAGAATTTTAGAGGCTGAGGAGGTTGATATTATTTGTATGATATGATGCATCCCCCTTTACTCTATGCTCTTTGTTTATCCTTGTTTTACCTTTTTCTTTTTCACTTTTTTTTCGCTTTCTTTCTGTTTCCTTGATCTTCAGTTTTAACAGCATTTCTTTTGCTGCAATGTATGGCATGTTGCAAAAAATCAGTGAAAGGAGTATTCTAAAATACAGTAGGAAACCAATTACAGAACCTTATCCTTCAACTGCGTCAATCAAAAAATTGTGCTTGATTATTTTTTCATTTCATTTCAATCTCCGAAAGAACAATTTATGGGTTTGTTTGAGATACAATTATTCTTCCGATCTTTTTTTTCTTATTGTAAGAACCGATTTAATGTTGATAGATGTCGTCTGGATCACAACAAGAAATGAATTATTCACATCTAATTCCCTTTGTGGCATATTTTCAATATTTTATCAACATAATTTTTTTACTGAAAAAGGAAAATCACAAGTCAAGTAAGTTTAGATCCAGACTAAAACAATATGATTCTTCCATCATTGTCATTGAATCAACACTCAACCTCTTCAATCCCCGCAAGGAAATTATTTTAAAGAATATAACAATCAATTATTAAATAAATAAACAGAAAAATACAAATACGAGAGCATTCATATATTCAACCACAAGAACGAAAATGAAAAGGAGTTCCCACCTCTAACAGCAACAGATTCCATAATTCATTGAAATTTCCATGACAAAAGTTCTTTTTTGTTTTCACATTTTCCTTCATTTTTTATTATCAATTTTTTGCTTCCCCAAAAAAAAAAAATTGGGCAGTTTTACAAACCCATCCACTAACTAAATGCCCTCAGAAAACCTAAAAAATACATGAAATTAAGAAAAGGGCACATAGTGTACAATCTAACCCACAGCACTAATAGCTGCCTTCTCCGAGAAACAAATCCCAAATGTAAATTCAACAACAGAATCACAAAAATTAATGCTATTCTCATCTAAAAATTCTTGCCCCAGTACGCCTCCCCCCACAATTAACAACAGAAAACAAAAATAAATGAAAAAAAAAAACATTTTTGTCAGAATAATTTTAGCTACTCCAAATACCTGACTTTCCCCACCTTACGGTTCCTGTGAAAAAAATTCCTCAAATCACAGCATACTCTATCTTTCCTCTGTCAAATAAACCCTCTTATCCCTTTGTTACTCTATTCTAAATTCGAAGCGTTTTCCATGCTGCCCTTTACCGAATCTTCAGTACGCGAAATACTAGTGTTCAACTCTTTATCCAAGTGGAGCTTTTCGGCAAAATTACTCGATATTTGGTTCAGAGTCCCGTCAGTTACCGAACCAGAAGCATCAGGTGAAGGGTTAGGTTGTAATTTGGCTCTCCTTTCCTTCAGAGCTGCCTCCCGCTGATTGTAGAAGTCGAAATCATCTAATAAAGATGTATGAGCAACGTGATCCTTAAAAATCTTCAACATTTCGATTCCATGTTCTAGTTTCACCTGGTTTAATATTCCATATAGGCAAAAAAAATTAGATGGAAAATGGAATGAAGTAGCAACTAAATATAATAAGCATAACCATTAGACTGTTAAACAGAACGGATAAGGATTAACGATACAAAAAAGGTGATTTTTTTTTCTTTTTGCAACACCATTTGATGCCCACATCACAGCTATAGACCACTTGTTTAAACAAATCTTTCTTCTACTCTATCTTGGAGACCTAAGTGGTGCAATGGTTCTTTTATCAAAATTCTACCAAGTTCAGCTATAGTACGAATTATCTTCTCTATCCAAGAAATATTCTACTACGGAAGAATTTCGGCTTCTAAACCACCTTCGCATATTTAAAGTTTCAGCTAAAGGTATAGAAATGTAAAAATTGTTTATAAAAATAAAAACAAAAAGCATATGCAAATAAAATCCAGATATATTGAATAAGAAGAAAATGAACATTCTCCCTAGTTGTGGCCAGTCTGAATAAACCGTATGAATTCTTCTTTTAAATAAATAGCCCATTGACTATAAAAACGCTTAATAGAAAAACATAACATGAAGGATACTACCATGCGAATGACTAGATGTTTCCACGCAACCATGTCACCTCCCAAGGGAAATAGGGAATATTCGAGGCATTTAACCAGGGAGTTTCTCAACCAAAAGTTCTCTCATAAAAACAATATTTTTTATGCACTTGAAGAAAGTGAGTACAAAATTAACAAGTCATTCAGTGCAAGGATGCAGACTACAATTTAGGGGGGGGATCTAAAAAAAGATTATTGATATTAAAGCAAAATGAAAAGGAAGAACTGAAAAATGCATACAAACTCACCTCCTGAGAATCTCGGCTATGAGTAACAGGCTTGTTATCATTATTCTCAAGAAGTATGTGACGAAATCGACTATTAGGAACATCTTTTATGATGTGCCACTGGACTGCGAACTGACCATTCCACCGATCTTGTTGCCAATAGTCAGCATTCTTCTCAAAATCTACAGGTCCAACCATTTCTGCTACACCACAGAACTGTCCACTAGCATTGACCTACAAAGATTCAGATTATCAACAACCACAGACAAGAAATTACCAAACTAAGACAACCGAATCTAAATTTTCTTCAAACCATGTTATTTCCTAGTCATTCTTGTCTATTTCTGTGTGACTTACTTTTCGGTAGCAAAGCATAGTTGGGGTAAATATGAAATGAGAATCATCCCTTGGTGAAAAACAAAACTACAGGTAATTTCTTTAAGATGAGAAATATCATCTAACTAAATGGGAGATAATATTCTAATATCCCATTACCAGCAAGCACCATTTTCTTTCCTTATATTCCCAAAAAATGGGCATGTTTTACCAAATGAACAAATGAATTCTGAACTTGATTTTGTAGAAAGGTACCAAGGTGAACAGTGCGGAATCATCTCACGCAAAGAGCAACAGCCTTTAAAATAACATTATGACAAATCATTTCCTTCATATCAACGCGAATTAATAAAACAACTCCTGATAACCATTTTAACCTGTACCCATCACCTTAATTAATTTACTCCCATAAATATTAGTAACATACCGAGAAGAACAAAAAGACTGGACAACTGGCTTCTTTCTCCTTCGCTTCACGATATGAAGCATCAAGCTTTTTATTGCCATGTGGCGTGCTGGCCCAAACTTTGTACTTGATGCTTTTATGAACATTATCTTCACTGAAAGATTTGATTACGAAAAACTTGGCATACTCATAATCAGTGACGAAGTCTGGCTTGTTGTACAAATCAAGCTGGACTCCAGAGTCAGATAATTCACTTTTGTCATTACCAGAGAAAGAACCGTCAGTGGCCTTGCCCTTAATCTTTGAAGCCATTGGTCCTCGATTACGATCAAAACCAAGTGACTCATTGGTATAAACTGACTCCTGATCCCTTTCTCTTCTCCTACCCTTATCAATACCAAGCCCCGTCCAATCATTAGCCCCTGCGTAAGAAATGGAACCACTGCCAATATTGGAGCTCTGGTAAGAGCCACAATGCTGGTAGAGTAATGAAGAAATTCAAAGTTAGTCTATATGCAATATCAGTTGAGAAATTTATACATACATAATGATGCCCAAGGAACACATAGGCCATCGAATAAACAAGAGTAACTTCTTGGTTTCTGGTCAGTTCTACCGACCAAACACATTATGTAGGAAAAAGTTCAACAAAATCTGCTACCATCTGCCAGTTTGATATCTTCTAAACAACATTAGTAACATAAATACCACAATTATTTTTTAACACTTCCACAAAACTAGGGTCATTAAAATCAGCCAAGGAAAGTCAAGAAATATGAGAAGACCTTTTTATTTAAAAAAAAAAGAGTTAGGAGAAACTTGTTAATCAAATCCCAAGATAAATGAAAGAAGCAGATAACATGCACACCATATAGCCAGGGTTCATTGAGTTCCAACTATAACTGGTACTTAATTAAATATGAGAAAATTCTAACAAATGCACATCATCACAACTATATTAGCCACTAACAAACAACAAATTTCACAATTTAACAGACATATAAATAATTCCATAAGAACATTACATAGAGAAAATTACCCTTCCTCAACAAATCTATACAAGGGGAGGAGTGGTGTACAGAAGAAGGCACCTTAGGTCATACAGATATTTGTAATGCAATCATCACAAATTAACAAGATGTGTAGTGTACATGAGCTGATTGACAAACTAACTACTTCGTATAAGAAACATTCTAAGCCTTCAGCCCTTCACACAACGGTAAATAATTGTCTATGGGAAATAGATTGCACAGCAATGGAGATAGTAATCACCAATGAATATCCATAAACAATGTAAACTGTAAGAGCTAACAACAGAAACAGCTATCGTAATAAAAACAGCTATAATGCATGTTTTGAAAGTATCCCCATCTAGAGAACCAAAATTGACACAACTATAATGCCAACAAAAAAAAGAAAGGAAGTAATAGAAAACCTGTTGAACATTATGGTCATATGGCCCAAGTATCCCCATTGGCTGAGAATAAACAGTAGGAGACGTTAATGGGCTAGACCCAGGTGCCCCAGATACACTTCGTCCCCCACCATATGATCCAAAATGTATCAGATAACCTGATCCTGGTCCGTAAAGGAAATTTTCACCATTGCTTTCTGATGCTAACATTTCAGGTGACGAGAAAGGAACCGATGAAGGCACATTGGGAGCCACAGGTTGTGGATAGAAAGAATTCGGAAATGGAATCTGTTGGGGAGAATATAACTGGCCGTCTAGCATCATAGAAGGCAATGGTGTAGCAACTGGAGAATATTGGCCATACACCATCTCAGGATTAAAGCCATAACCAGAATGAAACATGAGAGAAGGATTATCATTGTAGACCACCTGATCAATGCCAAAATAAGACGCAGAGTTCAGTATACATATCAATAAAAATGTCAAACAAATTATTGAAATCAATGCAAATAAGAATATATAAGTGGTGCATCATTCTCACCGGAGACATGTGCAAGCCATCTGCAGAATTTAGATATTGAGGATACACATCCCAAGGACCATAACTATTTCCATAACCTAAATACAAAAAGAGTTAAAGAGATAAGATCACACATTTATCAGGGAGTAGCAACACAGACATTAATAAATGTTTCCCCAATTCCCACAAGTTTTTTCATCTCATTTTCATTTATAACCTTAGCAAATTAAAAAATGGAAGTTGAAAAGAATGTTGAAGTGAAAGCAAAAGGTATGATTACAAACTTCCCAAAACCAAGCATTAATTGATAGGGTAAGTTTCAACCTTCAACCCTGATATTTCAAACATTGTTAATTTATACAATTCTACATGGTCGTCCTCAGTCCTCACACTCACAAGACATAACAACATATTACATTTCCAATCTTCTACATATTTACTCCTGTCATCATCAAATTTAAACAAAACACCAATGAAATATGTATGCAAAGTAACCACAAATCCCAACCCTCTTCCAATCTATCTCAATATTTAACTCATTTGAGTGTCTTCTAACACTCTAAGTGAAGATATGTTGAAAATCAAGGTTTAATTATGAAGTTGGAGCGGTAAAAGACTGAAGTAAATTAGTTTAATGAAGTCAGCCAAGTGATATGGCATACTGCGATAGTCAAATTTGATAGTCATTTGCTTAAGAGCAATGAGCAATACTTATGTAGAATATGCGGTGAACGGTAATATTCAAACAACTTGTAAATTCACAATTTTTTCTGAAATTGCTTCTTTAATGAAGATATTGGTACTCTTTATCCAAAAAAGCCAAACAACATATAAACTACACGTCAGAATGAAAGGTTAACAATGAACTTTTTGGCTTGAACATAAACAATTTGGTAAGGCACATATTCCAGTGTTTCACGCAATAATTTTACTTCACACCACTCATGTGGCTACTCGTAATTATATCTTGAGATATTGAATTTGGGCATCTTTTTCCGTAAACCCATTTCTGAAGGGTAATGGTCGTAAATCAAACATAATCATAAAAAGACAAAAATACTTGCCACCATAAGATATAGATTGCTCATGGGCACTGTAAGAACCGTATGGTGGTATAATGCTAAGTTCTCCACTGCCATCCAAAGCTCGTGTTTGTTCAGTGGCATCCCTTGGTGGCCCTATAATAGCTGCATCTGGAGAATGATGTGTTGAAACATTCCTTGCACCTTTAGGCGAAAGAGGCTGATCAAGAATGTGCTACAAAAAATTCATCTTTGCAAACAGGAAAAAATAAAAAAATAACACAGTAGGAAGATAGTTCACAGAAAATTACCTGATCTGTTACACTGTCTCTTCGGACAGGAATTTCTCCTGGATGAATACAGGCAATATAGGTTAAAAAAATAACAATAAATATAAAGCATGTGTACAAGAATTGTAACCCTTTCAAGAACAGGCCAAACTATATGATTACATATGGTCACAGAATAAAGCACATGTAACGAGGAAAATGTAATTAGAAAAAAATATGACTAAGATATAGATGCAAGTACAAATTGGAAAAACTGGACTGGCATGAAAAAGGAGCATTGAGATGGACCTAGGAAGACATTGAATTCTTAGAGCATCCATAATTTGAGAGAATGGACTGAATTGCCAAATTCATAAACCAACTAATCAAATCTTATATCTTTGAAACAAAATTGAGCACTCAATACAGTTAGGCGCCACACTAGATGAACAAAAACAAACCAAATTTACAATACAACAAATTTTAAATGAGGCACTTTGACTGATGAATGCGGCTCAAAGTAGAGTCATGAAAATCAAAACTGGTAATCTATCAACGTGGTTTTACTTTGACTTGCCCCTGCATAAGCCTCTCAAATACACAGCTGTCTTTTGAATAAAAATCTCTCTCTTAAAAATGCTGTCCCTTGTAAGGATTTTTAACATCAAACATGAAAATCAAGCAGCAAAAGTCAACCCCAACACATTACATGCAATACAAACTCAGTTTCTTCCCCTTAAGTAAGATAAGTAACGGAAATAAGACTCATGCCCCCCAAAGATCAACAGCACACATGCCATTGCATAAATGTCAACGCAACCGAATTATCAACAAAAATGTGTCAGTGAATGCAACCCTAAAACTCAAAAAAAGAAATCAAAAGAACTTGATAACAAAGAAACCCTCACGCTTGGAACAAATAATGCACCAGTTAATACGCTACACAATGCGCCAAAAAGGAACAAAAACACTCAAAATATTAACCTAAAAGGTCAAAATAAATCAAATTCCAAGCCCTCGATAGGAAGGAAACCGAAAAAACCAATAAATGCTATCAGATCAACTGATTGAGAAGGGCTGGGTTTCAAACAAGGCGCAAACGAAGAAAATGGTGGTAGAATGAAGCAAGAAGAGAACAGAAAAGGAATCAAAAGGAAGAAAGAGATACCTGTAGGGGAAATTCGATTTTGATCCCGGGGAGAAAGGGAGTCCATGAATTGAATAGAAGATCTGAAGATTGAGAGACGAATCTAAATAAAACCCTAAAAAGAAATTTGAAAAGGAGGGAAATCGAAGAGAGAGAGAGGAAAGGTGAGATTTTTGGAATTTGAAGATATAAAAGAGAGGGTTTTAGTTTTTTTGACAGCATAATTTTAACCGCGCCATGACAGATCTTTTTTTTCTTTTCTTTCTAAAGGGAAACTTGCCAAATTAAAATATGGTAACAAAATGATGACATCGTTTGAAAGAAGTAATGGAAGGAGAAAAGGGCCAAAAGAATAAGAGAAATTGCAAGTACATTGCCGCAAGTGGAGGCGTTGTTACGAATTACGAAAAATGTTCGAAAAAATATATGTGATTGTGAATATAATTTTATTATGTTTAAGTATAAAATTGTAAATAAAAAATTAGTTAACGAAGAAAAAATATATAATTAAGGATAAATATGCAAAATTTTCATCAACAATGAACTACGGAAAAAATTAAACTTAATCAATTAGTTAATTAACATTTAACGATAATAATTGTACTTCATTTTTAATGTGGAGCATATTTTCTTAATAAAAAGGAAAAATATGGTATTATTTTTATATAGAAAAATAATATTGGGATCCTTAATTTTATGAGGCCCTAAGTTAACGCCTCACTGGTTTTTACTGTAAGGCCGGCTCTAGAAGCAAGTGGCTATAACAACAGTTGACAAAGACTGATATTTCAAAAGAATTTTTGCGAAAGTTTAAGTACTAATAAATAATTAAATCAAGAGAATTATTTTTACTACTTTTATTATTAAGGTGTGGTACCCAAGAAGACTAGTAACTGCTTTTTGCGGTTTTCAATGTTCCCTGTTAATGTTCTTCGGGCGGAGCTTCCTGCAAAACAAGTCTTCGATTGAGATTCTGACTAAGACTCTCCAATGCTGAAGTTAGGAGAGGGAGTGAGGTGGTTGCGTAATAATAAATGAGGATTCAATGTACCTAATATGTGTGAAAGTGTTGGTTTTTATAGTCTACGGTAATGATGACTTAGTGGGCCCTACAATTGTATCTTTACCTTGTGACAGGCTGCTGGAGGTCTTGTCTAGCCGTTGTTACATTTATTGTGCCATGTTTAACTTATCTTTTCATTAATGCGCTTGATGTGTGGGAGGGAGCCCAAGTGAGTTGCCACGATGTGGGCCACGTCGAAGGTAGTCTAGTCACACGTGGTCCTTGGATTAGGTGCCCCCAAGTCATTGGAGGTTCTTTCAGGATTGATGCGCATGGTTGTCACATTTTTTGTGGTGCATGGGCTACGGTGTTCTAATAGTTGAAACAACGCGACTCCTACACTTCCACGTCTGTTGAGCTGTCGCCCTTTTTTTCCTTTTGAAATTTGAAAACCGCTTGTAAACCGCTCTTTTCTTCTCTTTTATAAAGCCTCATTTGCTATTTGTATAAACTCTTGCTTATTTTGCTTTCCTCCTTATAGTTTTTGTGATTTTCGGCGACTTTCCTTCCCGTTTTTGCTCTCTAACTTACTATTTTCCAGTAAGCCATTCTTATTTACTCTTCGCTTTTTATTTTTGCTTTATTTTTCTCAATCTTAATATCATGTCGGGTAAATCAACCAATTGATGCACCCTTATACCAAATTCATCCCGTCGCCGCCAAGAAGAAATGAAACAAAATTCTTCTTATCCGCCTGTATCTTAAGGCCAATCTTCTTCATTGAATAGCCATTCTGTGGATGCGCCTCTAAACCCGGATATTCCTCCCTCCCTTGAAGTTGTTGGTGGTGGTCTTGGGTCCGTTGCTCACCGCGTAATTATAGAGGGGAAGGTATCCACCACTAAGCCTACCAAAGGCATCGACTATTCAGTTCCTTCCAATATCACTCGGATGGAAATCAAAGACGCATATTTTTTACTTTTGGGTGAAATGAGGGTCGTAAATGGGTTAGAACCAAGTGCAGATGCTGTCACGATGGAGCCGCCAAATGAGCAATATGTTCCTGTACTAGTGTAGTAGATACGATGTGGGATTTTATTCCCTATGGATGATGGGGTCGTGGACGTCCTCCGTGAATTCACCATGTGCCCTAGGCAAGTGATCCAAATGTGTGGATTACTTTGGCTACTTTGACGTGGATGTGTTGTAATCTCGGTTTCAAGCTAACTGGGCCCGTGTTTCGCCAATTCTTTAGATCAAAGACCAAGTATGCGAGGACGCTAGTTTATTGGGCGAGTATAAGGGAATAAACGTTGAAGCCTGTTGGGAAATAGTCTCATGTTCGAGACTTTAAGGATAATTGGTTTTGGATTTATCTAAAATCATTGGTTGTTGTTGAGGGTGTCCCCAACCCACTCCACGAAGGCTAATTTCCCTTCCATTCAACATGGAATCGCAATGCAACGGACCCTAGCACTTGGAGGATGCCTATAGAACTGAACACAGAAAGGCGTCGTGAAGAGTCTATCATCCGCGAGATCAGGCTTGAGATCCATTGAAAGGTGGTCGAGTACCTGTTGTGCCAATGTGGTGACCTATTTTGTTGGACCAATAACGGGATAATTGTTTATACAGACCTTACACCTGAATTTGGTGGGAACCTTCAAAGTCTGATTTTGTAATTTTTTATCTATAGGTATGGCTAGGATTAAATGGGAACCTGTTATTATTCATATAGTGTTTACGGCTAACGCACAAGCATCACGAGAGGGATCCCATCCGGCACACCGAGTGTCGAGGTGGCAGTAGTTCCAACCGCTCACTTTGTTAAAGTAAAAGATGTTGCATCAACCTTACCGAGGGGAGTAACCAAGTGACAATAAAGGCCAAAGGGGCTTTCTCGAGTAGTTGGGCCCAACAGTTACTTTGCGAAGGAATTCTAGACTCCAATGTTCAGCACCAGAAGTTGCCGGACGAGGAAGACCTTATTATGTTTGAGACACCACCTACACCAAAGGGGAATGCAGGTGATGTGGTCATAAGGGACATGCCCCCCAAGTCTCACCCAGCACTAATGCCTACTAAGGGCATTATTATCAAGGATCGAAAACCAAAGAGAAAGAGAGCCGAAGAGCCTGTTACCACAAAAGATGGCAAAGAAGTGCAATTTTCGAAGGAAGGGCAGCTTCAGTGGGTGAAGCATAATCCTCCGTTGGTTAGATTATCGTTAATTTGATATATACTTTATTGGCCTTTGTGTGCACATTATTGTAAATTTTGTTTCTTATTTCGATATTTGGCAGATATGGGGGAGGTTATATAGTGATGATGTGGCCCTGACCCGCCTAGAAATTATTGGCGAGCTTGGGTGCTTCACCAAGCTCCCTGGTGAGAATTTAAAATATAAGGATATGGGACTTGTCGCAACCGGACTACATCTTGAACAACAAGCTGCATTGGTAAGTCGGATAATTTGTTTGGCTTTAGTTGGTCTTGTGGAAATTTGTTTGGCTTTTATTTACCATTTTCTATACGTTTTAGGCTTTTTTGCTACCAGTCGCATGGCACGATCCCTCACTGCAGCACAAGAGGAATTGGAGCGTGCGTATACAGACTCCCACGGTATCACCCAATGGTTAAAAGAGGTGGGGAAGGAAAGGGATTTGTTTGCTAAAACTGAGGCTATCTCGCACAAGTTTTCCACTCTCGGGAAGCAAAAGGAAGA
>CATIWQ010499174.1:0-10102 GCA_949673415.1 Euphorbia schlechtendalii
ACAGTTGTTTGGGTTGCTAACCGAGACCAACCCATTAACGATTCTTCAGGTATGTTGATGATCAATAGAGCCAACAATCTAGTTCTTCTCAGTAAAAACAGAAGTGCTCATGTTTTTTGGTCATCAAACTCAACAATACAAGCACAGAATCCCTTAGTACAGCTCCTAGATTCCGGGAATTTGGTCATAAAAGACAGAGATTCTAAAACTTACTTGTGGCAGAGCTTCGATTATCCATTTGATACATACCTTCCAGGCATGAAGTTCGGATGGGACAAGAGAACTGGTCTGAATCGGCGTTATTCAGCTTGGAAAAACTGGGATGATCCATCTACAGGAGACCTGACACATATATTTGAACGATACATGTATGCTGAACCAATTCTGTGGAAAGGCGACAAAAAGGTTTGGAGGGGCGGTCCATGGAATGGCATCGCTATGAGCGATCTTGAAAGCCCACACCAGCCAGGCAGTATATATCAGTCGTATTTTGTATCCAACGACAACGAGGCCTACTACATTTTCCATCCATTACACGAATCTATGCTGATAAGGAAAACTGTGAATCAATCACTCTCTAATCTTCAATATTATTATTGGGCTGAAACTGGTCAAAAATGGGAAATATTCTGGAGCATACCAACCGATATCTGTGATACGTACAGCTATTGTGGCACAAATGGACTTTGTGTGGTTGGTGAAGCACCGATTTGTAAATGTTTAAAAGGTTTTGGTCCGGCTAACCAGCAAGATTTGTTTGCTGGATGTGTAAGGAATAATAGGCTGAATTGCTCGAGTGGAGAAGGATTCGTAAAATTCAACTACTTGAGGCTTCCAGAGAGTGAAAAAGCTTGGGTGAATAGCAACATGAATCTTGAGGAATGCAAGTCTAAATGCTTACAAAATTGTTCATGTATGGCATATGCAAACTCAGATATACAAGGAAAAGGGAGTGGCTGTGTTCTTTGGTTTGGAGATCTAATGGATATGAGGTACTCGAAATTCGGGCAGGACCTCTACATTCGTATGTCTGCTTTGGACTTAGGTATGTATTTTCGCCTCAAGAACCATTTGTGGTTCAGTACAGTTTTCCCAAAGGTTACGGATTTGACAAGAATTTCAATTTATTTTGTTTACTTAATTATGAAGAAGCAAAACACAGAACACGAAAGGCTGTAATCCTTATACTTGCAACTCTCATGCCCATAACTTTTTTCATGCTCGTCATTGGCTTTGGCATTCACAGAAAAAGGGTGAAGTCAAGAGGTGCAGTTACTCTAATTTATATAATTTTTTAAAACATTTAATTTTGTTTTACATTGTTGCTTTCTTTAGTTCACGAATAACGACCTGATATGAATTGCTTTTAACAATACTACAACGACTCTTTGCAGAGGAATCCAGAAATGAAGGAAAAGATGACGAGGAACAAGAACAGGAAGACATGGAACTACCATTAATAGATCTAAATGAAATAGTGAAAGCAACCAATAACTTTTCATTGGGTAATAAGCTTGGTGAAGGTGGTTTTGGTCCTGTATATCAGGTAAGTTCTACCTGAATTGATGATAGGTTAATTTACACCATTGTTCATCAATGCTGTGTCTTACTCCATAGAAAAAATACATATTTCAGGGTAAGCTAGCAGATGGACAAGAGATAGCTGTGAAGAGATTGTCAAAGGCTTCAGGGCAGGGGCTGTCTGAGTTTAAAAATGAAGTAATCCTTATTGCCAAACTTCAACACCGCAATCTTGTCAAACTTCTTGGTTGTTGCATTCAAGAAGACGAGAAATTGCTCATTTATGAGTTCATGCCAAATAAAAGTCTGGACTTCTTCATTTTTGGTATGCATTTCTTAAATCTTCAAATGGCCAAAAACTGGGGTGGGGCTATAGTAACCCATCCAACCAATGAAAACTTGGTTTTGTGGGTTTTTGGATGGATCATAATTATAAATGAGTCATAACAGATGGTTGTGCTTATATCGGTAGAGTTGTCACTTGTCATAATGTATCTATTAAGTTTGCAATGCTATATTTAATTTAGCTTAAACACATATATAAAATGAGAGACAGACACATAAGTAGGAGCAAAATACAGACACAAATACATATAAACTCAAACACAACAAATGATACATGCAGAAAGACAACAAAGCTACTGATTAATTACGTACACGTATACAAATATCTAAGGAAAATTTTGATTGCAATATATTTTATATATAATAACTGTGAAAATGAAATCCTGACAGATCATACAAGAAGCAAGCAATTAGATTGGTCAAAGCGATACAAAATTATATGCGGTATTGCAAAGGGAATTCTCTATCTTCATCAAGATTCAAGACTAAGGATTATACATAGAGACCTCAAAGCAAGTAACGTTTTACTTGATAATCAAATGAACCCAAAAATTTCAGATTTTGGACTGGCAAAAACAGTTGGTGGAGACCAGACTGAAGGAAGAACAAAAAGAGTGGCTGGAACATAGTAAGTTTTAAATAAACTCTTATCAGTCTTAATGTGATACACCATAAATCTTATATATTCTGCAATTATAATGCAGCGGTTACATGGCACCAGAATACGCAGCTGACGGGCTTTTCTCAATAAAATCAGATGTATTTAGCTTTGGTGTGTTAATGATGGAGATTATAAGTGGAGAGAGAAGTAGAGGTTTCTATCAACCAAACCATAGTCATAACCTTGTTGGCTACGTATGTATCATATATATGCTTGCTTTCTTTTTTTCACATATGTTTGAAGTATAGATTAACAAGGAGATGTTTTTCTTTTAGGCATGGATATCGTGGAAAGAAGGGAAATCTTTGGAAGTAGTAGATTCAGCATTACAAGAGTCAACCCATTTTTTGCAACTGATGCGATGTGTCCATATCAGTCTCTTGTGTGTTCAACAAAATGCAGAAGAAAGGCCAAGCATGGAAAATGTGGTCCTGATGTTAAGCAGTGACATTGTATTGCCACAGCCCAAAGAACCTGGTTATTTTAAGGAAAACGGTTCATCCGAACCAAGAACTTCATCCAAAAGGGTTAAATTAAGTTCGACCAACGAATTTACATGTTCATTACTTGAACCCCGATAAACTATCATGTATGACATGATCTCTACATCTTGTTTAATACTTCAATATTCAGCATTCTAACCTTAAGTATGGCTGGATGACCTCATGGAACAAAGATTATTTTGTTTGAGTTAATGAAGCAAAGCCAAAATGCCTTTGTAATTATGAAATATTGGGTAGTTTATCAATATGGAAGCTATGGATTGAAATGATAGGTTAGCAAGTGAAGATATATCCATATGCGCTGCCCTATCAATAAAAAGTTAGACTTTTCGTGTCTATTTGTGGTTTATTTTTCTTAATACTGTAACAGTATATTCAACCTCTATCATCTATAGCAGCGTATTACGTATTTTGTGTTTGGCTTATTTTTGTGTTTGTTTGAGATTTTCATCACAATTTTACAGATAAAAATTTAGAAAAATTTCCAATACAAATTCATTGTATATAATCACCTTATTTTGCCAAAACTTAGTGCTATTTTGGCTATCAATAATGGCAACCATCTAGCGGTCGTACCAAACAACTAAACCAAATAAACCAGAAAATCCTACTATGAGTTTCTCGAACCATGATTTCTTCATTTAAGGTCTACATGCCTAAAAACACATTGATGCTTAGCTAAATCTAATGGATTCGAAAAATTCTAGTAGGGTTTGATTGTCAAAATCATTACTAACATAAATGCCAAAAGATATGAAAAATACTAGCATATTGTGTGTGGCTAAGCTAGAGGTCTGTATCAGATTAACTACTAAACTAGCAACTATATATATCGAATAAGTGATTACTATTAGACATCATAATAACTTTATACACATGTTTGAATATGTAGGGATGCATGTCTTTGTAAATAAGTATTATTGGTAGTTTGGTACCTTTTTCACTGTCAAAATACTCAAAACTTTATGCTTTGATATTGTCCACTATATACTATTTGTTAAACTTACTATTAATTATTTGGTTATTTGTTTTCCACTATGGAGTTTTTTTATGATATTATGGATACATTTGTTTGCTACTTGCTAGTTTTCTAAATAGAACCTCACTTCGCTCGGGCAAGCACTTAGGGCGGCGCCTAGGGCCTTGGGCAATTTGAGGTCTTAGCAACTCAAAAGCATCGAGCACTTTTAACAACACTATTTTTTATATGTTCATTATTTTGTTAAATAATCCTATTAAAATTGTTCGGACTTAATTTTGCGTAATGGGTGAAAACTGAAAAAGGAAAAATCAGTTCCCTGGACTTGGTGCAATTTGTCAAATGATTCATGACATATTAAATCTCTATACTGAGAAGTTCATCAATTTATTTCCTGAACTTTAATTGTTTCACATTTATTAGTCCCTCTACATCACAAAATATATTGATTTGGCTTATCAAATAAGATTATACATGTGCCCTTGACAAAATTTTCTCAGTGCAGGGACGCAATCTGCAACAGCTGAAGTTCAGGGACCAAATTGACAAGTTACAGAAAAAACAAAGAGACTGAATAATTAACAAGTAAAGTTTAAAGACTAAATACACAACTTACACCAAGGACAGGGACCAAAGTTTAGGTTTTTCCCGTAATGGGTGTTTGCAACTTAATGTATATGTTATTTCCTGATTAAAGACAAATGTACCTATCTAGTCTTAAACTCTAATCTACAAGAATTGGGTAACTAGATAGTTCAGAGGTTCAACAGCAGAAATATCACTTTCATGGGTACAGGTAGAAAACCAAAGTGTTTTCAAATGTAGAAGGATATTTGTACAAATCAAAAATGGAAAGAGTAGGCAAAAATAATTGGTATTTTGATTAATTTTTATAAGCTTACAGCAATCTAACCTCCTCGTGTCAGCATTCAAAGGTTTTCTTCTACTTTACAACAGCATCAAGCAGCTCTCTTCTTAATCCAACTTCTCAACAAATCAAATCTAACATTTTCATTTGTCACATAGCCTTGATTGGTAGCCTAAATCTAAATAGAAAAAAATTGCTTCTCGACTCAAGCTATTATTATTGAGGTTCAACTATCAAAGAATCCAGGGCCAGCTCGTGAAAGAAGTTCTTTGCCAGCATCTTTTCCCATCCTTATCATATCATCAAAAGTATATGGGCCTTTCCTAGAAGTTTCAAGTACTGTAATAGAGTAGAAAATGGGTAAGAGTAACTTGGCTGTCCTAAAAGAGCAAAAACAAAAACTAATAACGCCTCTAAAAAAATAAAACTTTACCTTTTTTTCCATCAGGGGAAGCAACGAGTCCTCTGAAAATGCAATCACCATTCTCATCTCCACTAGCATATCCAGCTATTGGTGTACGGCATGACCCATCTAATGTTTCAAGAAACACCCTCTCACAGGAAACTGCTAGCCTTGTTTCCTCGTGATTTAATGAAGCTAGGTAATTAGCCTGCAAGAAACAAATGAAAGATAAACTTTTAAATAGCCCAAAAAAGAGAGATGGAAATTGTGACAATTTCCAATTTCATCTTTGAGTCATGAAAGACTAATGCAAAGTCAATTGAACAAATTAGGCCGACTAGTAGTTGTAGTAAGCTGTTAAAAGTTGCATGTAATATAGAGAAAATAAGATATACGCACCATTTTATCATCATCAGTTCGACAAGCAATTCCAATTGCCCCTTGAGCAACTGCTGGAAGCATGTCCTCAATTGAAAGAATTGATGTTACATTTTCTGTCATGTCTAAACGTTTCAAACCCGCCAAAGCCAAAAGCGTAGCGTTGACCACCCCTTCGTTAAGTTTTCTCAACCGTGTCTGCACATTACCTCGGAAGTTATCAAGAACCTGCAATAAGGAATTAACCAAAAGCTAAATAGAGAAACAACCTCAAAATTTCATCATAAATAATAAAGACATGGGTACATTGAAACCAAGCACATAAAAAATTAAAGGTAAGGACCACCTTTAAAGAAAAATTTTATACAAACAAAAAATCCATTGGCCTCAATAGTGGACTAAGGACCAAATAAACTCTGCCTTAAAAGGTTATAAAGTAGCATATAGCTTTGTTGCAATCAGACAACTCAAGATATCTTTTTCTTTAAAAGACCTTCAACCAAGAAAAAAAAAGATGCCCTCATCTCGGAACCTGATTATTGAAAGTTCCAGAAACTTATTCAGTGTCTTTTGGCTAAATTTTTATTGTTTGTAGTTGCTGATTTTTTTTATTAATACCCAAGAAAAAAAAAGATGTCCCCATCTTGGAACCTGAATATTGAAAGTTCCAGAAACTTATTCAGTGTCTTTTGGCTAAATTGTTATTGTTTGTTGTCGCTGATTGTAATTTATTAATAAATAGCTTTTTGTCTATGAACAGCTAAAAGAAAATTTTTTACTAGTCATAATCAAACACTTGAGGCTATTGTTTGAGGTCAATAAGGAAAAAAGGTAGTTGTCGAGGAAGTTGCACAACCATGTCCTTTTCAATGTGCTAATCATGTAACATGAAAATATACAATAACAAGAATAATTAAACCAAATATAAGGCATGGCATGAAAAGAAGATTGTAAATATTATCACAAGGAAAATAAAGAGAGCTTTCCAACAAATTTTAATATCTAGCTATGCTTTTGGCATGATAGTTTGTATTCAACCAAAGGTATGTGAGAACTAATTATAGCCTACACTGATTAAAGGCAGTTGAGAGAGTTAGACAAGAAACTATTTCCAATTACTTATACTTGATGGACAATTGTGGCAACAAATTTAAGAAAAACAGCATAAAGGAGAATATTGGGATGTAAAACCTTTGAAGAGTGAATGATCAGTAGCAGGTAAGCTATAATTTCATAACGAAACAAAGCATTAAGTATATGTCTTTTACCCTGCAACCCCTTATCATAACTCTACCATTACTAAATAAAAAGTCAGAAAATGCTTACACTTAGTGATGGAAATCTGTGGAGTATTTGCGACTTTCTTCTAAGGGATGCAGTTCCAATGACACTCCCAGCAGGGAGCTCAGACAAGGATGATGCACTCAAGGAAATAAATGCATCCCTAACATCCTCTCTTGGAAGGTTGCAAGGCAGAATTGTCTTCTCTGGTAAATAAGTCGGGACATCTTTCATAGAGTGGACTGCAATGTCAATGTCCCCATTTATCAATGCCTCATCGATTTCTTTCGTAAACAATCCTTTACCGCCTATGTCTGCAAGTGGTTGACTCAGTATTTTATCTCCTGTTGTCTTAATGATCACAATTTTGATAGCCCCTTCTTCTGCTAGTTCTGAATGCGAAGCTATGAGTTTCGCTCGTGCCTCTTCAGCTTGAGCAAGTGCCAGAGGGCTGCGATGCATACAAGGAAGATGTAAAGATCCATAAAAATATTGAGGACAGGAGTAAAAACTTAAAAGGATAATGAAAATAAAATGTGCAACTCAGATAAGAAAAGATTAACTATTTGGCTTGGCAATAAATGAAATCAAAATTAGGACGATATTGCCTTGAATCATTTCAAGCAATTTCGCCTAAGATTCTTCTATATGTCGTGATTAAGACTACAACAATGTCAACTGTCAAATCCAGTACTCATTTAGACCCAAATCCCCGAAATTAAACCTAGAACCCAACTTTAGCCTAACACATCCTACAGTTAAAATCTCCAATAATTCACAAAACTGAGCCTCAATATATAACAGGTACATTGACGTATCCAAAAGGTGAATAAGGGTAAAATGCAATTACCTTCCTCTAGTGCCAATTCTTAAGAAAGCAACTTTGGGATCCAGAGTCTGCTGCCCAACTTCAACGGATGCTCTAGTAGTGAACTGAAAGCAGTGTTTCCTGGCTAAAGATGGGGACTTCAGAGGTGGTAGAGAGAAGCCAATAGAAAGAGAAGAAAGAGTATCCATTTAGAAAAGGATATCGGGGAGAAAAAGAAAGAAGCGAGAGAGAAGTAAAAGAAGTGGAAGTTGATACAGATAGATGGGTTGGCTTGTTGGCGCAGCACGCTGTATAGAGTTTAGGATAAAACTTCGGTCAAATTTTAAAAGTTGGTTGACTTTAGGGAAATGGTAAAAAATTGTACGGTTTGAGAATCTTATTTATAAAAACACCTTCCAACTGATTTTTTTTACATTGTACAATCATTTTTAATTTTTAATTTTCTCTTCATACGTTCTATATATACACTGTTTTATCAAGTTTCAGTTGCCTTCTCATTTCTCTCCACCAAATCATCTCTCACTTATTTCATTTTCTTTCCATTTTTCTCTAGTTCGAAGTTTTTCCAAGATTCCTCTATTCAATTCTTAGATTTTCTGCATAATTCCAGTGTTATATCACTCTGTCAAATCTTTTTTTCCAATTTTGAATTCCATTTCTTACATTTTCCTTCCTTTTGTCTCGCTATATCATAGATCTAGTTCCTGATTTGTTGTATTGTTTTGGAACTTGGACTGACGAATATAAATTTGTTTATTATAAAGTTGCTGAAGTTTCAATTTCGAATTCTTTTCGTTTTGATGATTTTAAAAAACTTCTGTTTGAAAGCTTGATGATAGATAATCGAGTTGAAGATCTGAAAATTGAATTTCAAGTTTCTTCTTCAGATCCTCCTATGGAGATCAATAGTGACTTTTTTTACATTCTTCGTTTCATGTAAAGCAAGGTCTGTTAATTTAACTGATTACCCATTGTTTATCAATAAATTTCCTCTTGTTCCTGCTGCTATTGAAGGTAATCTATGCATTTTTATCTTTTTCTATATTTTTATCAGTAAACTTCCTGTTACTTTAATATTGTAATCAGCTCGGATCTGGTATTTAACTGGTATTAGGTTTTTTTTTCTACAATTTGGTTTACAACTGGCATTTTTTTCCTAATTTTTTGCATGTTGTTAGAATTTTGTAGGTAGCTTGTGTGTTAACTGGTATTAGCTTTTTTTGTATTTGTTTATGCATATATTTAGAATGTAGTAGATAACTAGTATCTAACTGGTTTTTAAATTTGTAGTTTTATGCATTTATTTAGAATCTGGTAGGTATCTAGTATCTAACTGGTATTAATTTTATTTAGTTTTCATATAGTTAGAATTTGGTATGTAACTAGTGTCGAACTGGTTTTTAAGTTTGTAGTTGTTTGTAACTTGTTAGAATCTGGTATTTAACTAGTAGGTAACTGGTATCTAATTGGTATTAAGTTGTTTTTTGTTAGGATCCAGTTTCCAACTGGCATTTTTTTTCCTAATTTTTTGCATCTTGTTATAATTTGTTAGGTAGCCTGTTTTTTAACTGGTATTAGCTTCTTTGTAGTTTTTATTCATAAAATGATAATGTTTTAGATATCTAGTATCTAACTTGTATTAGTTTTGTAGTTTTATGCATTTAGTTAGAATTTGGTAGGTATCTAGTATCTAACTGGTATTAATTTTCTTTTTATGCATATACTTAGAATCTGGTATGTAACTATTATCTAACTGGTTTTTAAGTTTGTAGTTGTTTGTAACTTGTTAGAATCTGTATTTAACTGGTATTTAAATGGTATTAAGTTGTATTTTTGTTAATTTTTTGTTGAATCTGGTTTACAACTGGCATTATTTTTTCTAATTTTGTAGTTTTTTTAACTGATCACATTTTGCTCTTTTTTTTAGTGCCTGATGTAGAACCTGTACATGAGTTTTCAATGATCGAAGTTGATATATCTGACAATTTGATCGATGTTGATGTTTGTCCTTCGAGTTCAAATCGTTTACCTGATTCGTGTGACGAACATGAACTCTACATTGAGAATATCACAAACATTGCAATGGTTGGGATGAACTGCTTGGTTGAGCAAGATTCTATCGAAGATGATGTTGAGGGTGTAGAGATTTCTGAATCTATTATTGATATTGTGAAGGTTAAACAAGTATTTAAAGATAAATCGGTCTTGAAAGATGCGATGAGTTTTTATGCTATAAAGAATAACTTTCAATTCAAAGTTCAGAAATCATGCGAGAAGCAGTATTACCTCAACTGCATTGATCCAAACTGCTCTTGGTTTTTTAGATCATCAAAG
>CATIWQ010499213.1:0-24923 GCA_949673415.1 Euphorbia schlechtendalii
AATTTATTTACACAATACACTAAATAAATAAAGTAAATAGGTAATTTAAAACTAAGTAAAAATTTTATATAGATATTATAAAAGAAATATAATACAAATATGTATCAAATAAGTGTTGTAGTTGAATGGTAGGCATAATGAATAATAAGTTGAGGGTCATGAGTTTGATTCTTACCTATTGCAAAAAATTTAAAAAACATTATTTTGAACAAGAATAAATGAACCGGCCGGTTGGAGCAACCGGTTTCCGATTCGACCGAGTCCGACCGGCCTGTTCAACCAGTCAACGTCCGGTCTTTGACCAGACGTTGAACCGGGTGAAAACTGACCAGACCAGTGGCCGATTCCGATCTGACCCGGTCCGACCAGCCGATTCGGTCCGGTTTTCAAAACCATTATTAAAACCAAACTGTTTAATTTAAATAAAGAGAAAAGAAAAGTGCAACTAAAAACATTTACTAATGGAGTAATGATCCATTTAAAGCCCAAATATTTGTTATCAGAGCTCAGCCTCGATGGAAGGTCCGTGTCTTTTCATTTTCAGATCCACTTTGTGGCATTTTGGCTGAATACTACAATTAGGGGTGAGCAAAATCCCGATTCGGTTCAAAACCGAAACAAATCCAAATCGAAAATTGAAATGATTGAAAAATAATAATCGAACTGAAATATATTTTGTTCAGTTTAAAAGGAACCAAAAAAATTCGATTTGGTTTGAGCTTGGTTCGGTATAACCAAATTTCTTAAATTCTATTATATACAAATAACTTATAATACATATTCACGATTTAGGATTATAAGAGCGGCGTTTAAATATTGTTATTTTGATATGAGATGAATTTGATATTTTTCTATTGATATAGTTTTATTATTACAAAGTCGAATCTATAGTTTAACTTGGTATGTATTATATAAATTTGATATTTCAATTGTATCGTAATTTCTAAAAAAACAAAATAAAAAATCAACAACACAAAATGAAATAATATTACTATCTTTCAATTATAAAATTAAAAATAAAACGAAGTGAGTAGTAAATAAGGATGATAGGGTAGTTAAAAAGAGAGTGTGACATTGAGAAAAAGAATAATATGTAAAATAAGAAAGTAAGATAATATTAACATTAGTTTGTCTATATATAAACTTATTACAAAAATTGAAACCGAACTGAAAA
The DNA here is from genome assembly GCA_949673415.1 of Euphorbia schlechtendalii. Lineage (NCBI taxonomy): Eukaryota > Viridiplantae > Streptophyta > Magnoliopsida > Malpighiales > Euphorbiaceae > Euphorbia > Euphorbia schlechtendalii. The sequence goes on from CATIWQ010499213.1 coordinate 1,175, forward strand.
CCTAAATATTATAATTTTAAAAACCAATAACAAACCGAAATAAATTCAGTTCAGTTCGATTTTTTATTTGATTTCGGTTTGGTTTTCGGAATCAGTTCTGTTCTGCACACCCTTAACTACAACGAGGTTTTTACATAATTGGGTTAATTAATGTTTTGTAATTGGGCTTTTATAAACTAAACGTTTACCAAATTACAAAAAGGTCACCTTATGTTTAAATTAGGCAAAATACATGTTAAGCTCCCTAAATGTGACAATCTTTGCCTAATACCCTCATGAACTTCCAAATGAATGAGCTCTCAAAACTTAGGCACAAGTGAATCTCCAACTCCCTGAACCTGGTACAAGTGAATTTCCGAACCCCTCAACTTGGCATAACTGAATCTTCAAGCCCTTTCAATTAACACATATGTTTAATCAGATATGTACTTATGGATATCCAATCCATATGTCCACTCTATTTTCATGAACTAATTATTGTCTACATGATCAAGAGGGGGCTCGAAGGTTTATTTATACCATGTTGAGGCAACTTGAAGGTTCACTTTGTCAAGTTTAAGGGGTTTAAAGGTTTTTTTGAAAGTTTAAGGGGGATAATAGGCAAAAGATGCCAAGTTTAGGGGACTCGAGATGTATTTTGCCTTTAAATTACAAAGCACATGTCCTTGTCCATACACCATGTTCTCATGTGTCACATATCATTGCCCCGTTTGCCATATGCCTTTTATTATTTTAAAGTTTTCTTTTTCATTTATCTCTTAAACTGTTCATTTCTTCGACATACCATTTTAGAGTTTTTTGTTCGTCTCATTTTTATCTTCGCAATGTCATTCATTGTGAATTTCATATTTTTATATGTCTATTATATATCTGTTATGTGTCGAATGTGTATATTAAAATCTCTATTAAATGATGTTATATGTAGGGGAGAGCGAAATTCGGTTCGGTCCGAAAACTGAACCGAACAGAAAATTGAAAATCGAGGAAAGTGAGAACCGAAAACCGAACCGAATTAATTTCGATTCTGGTCGAATTGAACCGAAATATTTCGATTCGGTTCGGTTTCGGACATGGTTAAACTGAAATGATAAAAAATAGTAAAAAATTCTACTTTCCGAAAGGCCTAAACTGTTGCAGCAGTCTATAAAAAAATTTGAAACGATAAATTAATAATCAAATTGTGAGAAAACACATAAAAAAGGCTAAAAACTAACAGTAACAAAATTTGGCAAAATCCGTATTCAATACCAATAATCACAATTCAAGAACAACTAAAACACTAAGTAATTAACAACTATATATTCATTATCTTCCAAAAGTAATATTACAAAAACAGAAGCTACATGACTCCCATCATGTTGTCAAAATATTTAGTATTGAAGTTCAATTTGAAAATCCAATTAATCAATAAAAGACACACCTGAAAAAAATAAGGATATAATTAATAAAATTCATACAATTTTACAACAATGTTTCAACAATAATACAATGTATTTTTGTCCAACCCCTTTTACAACACATAAATTCATGTTACCAAGTTACAACAACACAATATCAAATGCACATAAAATTTGAAATCATATATTAGTACTACATTTAGTAGACTCACTTATGCTTGTCGTGTCAACTCTTAATGCTATAAACTCTGCATATAAAAATTCAATAATCAATTTATATATGATTATAAATTCAATATATATGTGTAAATATATTTTTCAACAAATATAACATATGTAAATTTCTCAATTTTTTCCACATTTTCATTGTTTTCTTCTTCATACAGGGGATACAGGGGATGATCTCCTTCGCGAATTCAATCTTGAGTACAAATCAAACTTTCCACTACTTTAGGAGACAGTGAACTCCTATAAGGATCAAGCACACGTCCATCGTTACTAAAGGTTGATTCTGAAGCAACTGTAGACACAGGCACAACCAATATATCTCGAGCCATAATACTAAGAATAGGAAATCTAATTGAGTTCGATTTCCACCAACTCAAAATGTCAAATCCCTTACCCCGATCCAATAACGCCTCATCCAAGTACAAATCCAACTCGGATCTCTTAGCCCTTCCCGTATCTCCTCTTTGTTTCTTCAGAATTTCATGAAAGTAAAGTGTTGGAGGCTCGAATGGGTTAGATCTAGTAGCCATATTCTCCACCTCTGTCAAATCATCAACTTCTACCTCTATCTCATTTAAGCTGCCATTTGCAGCTTTCTCATCTTCATGCATTTTCTGATACTCTTGAAATAACAATCTAAAAGAATCTTTCAAATTATTAAAAATCCTTTTACCTTCTTCAGCACCATATATCTCATTAAACGAAATCTGGATGACATCAAATTTTTCACGAGGATCAAAGACTACAGCATACCAAATCAGTTTGTTCATGTTATCTGGATTCCCCCAATACTTATCAAATTTTGTCTTCATATTAGTAGCCATGGACTTCAACTGCGCATCATTACCATTAATCCAAAAGAGCAATGCCCCTAATACACCACTAACTTCAGTCCAAAGCGTATTACTACTTACATACTTGGTCCCTGAAATCCTCGAAGTCAAATTATAAAACATTCTCAACATTACAGAAACTTTCCTCACATTTTCCCAATCCTTAAATGTAGGCACACCAACCCCATTTCCATCCTCACCATTCAAGTCCTATTTGTAGGTTCTATCCTCAAGTTTTAACCTCTCAAAAGCTTTCTCAAATTTTTCAGCAGTTGACGACATTAGATATGTGGAATTCCATCTAGTAGGAAAATCATAGGTTAACATGTTCTTGCACTGTATGTTTGCTTTTTCAGCACATGCATAAAATGTCTTAATCTTACTAGGCGAAAATCTAACATATCTAATTGCAGCCCCTAACTCGTTTAACAGACTTACCTATTTCTTTTAATCCATCTTGCACAATCAGATTAATAATGTGAGCCATGAATCTCTTATGTAGGAATTCACAAGAATTAACAGCACAACCCCAATTCCTCACTTGCTCATTAACATGTTCAACAACAACATTGTTAGGAGAAGCATTATAAAAAATGATAGTAAAGAGTTTTTTCACATCCCAATCCAACAAACATTTTTCAATCATCATTCCAATATCATTACCCTTGTGGGAATCTATTTCACAAAAAGAAATCACTTTTTTTTGCAATCGCCAACAATCATCAATAAAATGAGCCGTGACACACATGTAATTAATTCGTTATATTGATGTCCATGTATCAGTTGTAACTGACAATCTTTGAGTATGAGTTTTAAAGTAAGTTTTCAACTTTAATTTCTCATCCTCAAAGATTTTACCACAATCTCTACTAATAGTCCACCTAGATGGCACCTTAAATCTAGGACATAGAGTTCTCATCACCTTTTTAATAACCTTTGATTCCACAATCCTAAAGGGAAGTTCTTCACTAATGATCCACTTAGCAATAACATCTCTACATGTTTGTTGATCAAACTTCCATATCATGCCTACAGTCTCATTATTTTCACCCTCCATGGAAGGTTGACAATTAAGTTCACCTTGAGTCTGTTTTGAATCCTTTGCAGCAACATTGTCAGGATTTTTAGCACATTTTTGTAGTGTTTATTCAAATTAGAAGTTCCATTAAGAACACCATTGCAAAAATAACTTTTACCACAGTAATTGCACTTGCCTTTCTCTCTTCTAGTGTCCGGATCAGTGAACTTCTTAAAGTGCTTCCAACATGTTGCTCTTGGAGCCTTTTTCTCTCTGGTTTTCTTAGAGCTCACTTCATCTTCAGTTTTCTCAGGTTGTTCGGTAGCTTCATTTTCAGTCATTTCTACATGCTCCCCCTCACTCATAGTGTCTACATCCTCAATATACATTCCAAATCTTTGCTCGGATCCTTCTACCATCTACAATAGGATAAAATAAATTAAAACAATACAACCTAGATGTCAAAACTAAACAGAAAGGGGTTGCCATTGTTAAAACTAATAAAAAATAATGTTGTCATTGTTAAAATCAAATTGAGAATTTAATTGAGAATAAAAATTAAAACTGACATTGTTTTTCTCTTATAAATAAGCTAGGAAAACTCCTGTTAAAAGCCTTGAATTAAAAGGCAAGCACAGAAACTTTTAGAAAATTGCAATTAGGTCCCTAAAATTGGAAAATCGCGAAATTGAAAGCCTAAACGATGTTTTTTGGCCAAAAAGCGATAAAGTTTCCAGCATAAGCTATGATTTTGAATTGTTGGCCCGTTTCCGATGAGAGAACACATGAAAAATGCCAAAATCTAACAACCCCTAAATCTAAAAAAAAACGCCTACAATATGCATAAAACCGAAAACTCATAGAACAATGGCCAAAATCGATGAATCAAAACTGAAATGCCAAAAATCACAGACAAAAAAAGAAATCAAATCAGAAACTTAATTTAGAAAATGAAAAATTACCTTCGCAAGTCGATTTCTCCGAAATATGAAAAGAGGGATAGATAGAGGAAGAACAAGATGAGTAGTGTATATGGCTAAGTTTTTTTAGAGACAGGAGAAGACAACAGAGAAGAGAAGAATAGAAATTAGGGTTTTAGATTTGTATTTATACTTAGTGAAAAATCGGTTCGGTTCTATGGATTTTCGGTTTTTTACCCAAAAATCGAAAACCGAACCGAACCGAAAATCTGGAAAATGTATGAATCGAAAACCGAACCGTATGCATTCAATTCGGTTTTGGTTGAGGTCGGTTCGGTTCGGTTTTGAAATATTTTGCTCTCCCCTAGTTATATGAAGCTTGAAGAGTTATATATTTATTAAAATTCTATAACATGTTTATTAGATGTCAAATACATGTATGTTAGATGTTTGTTATAGGAATGTATGATGTTATATGAAACTTGAAATATAATATTTTTTGACTTAATGCATGAATAGGTGCCTGAACTTATTCCATAAATCCAATGGTCCCTGAACTTTCGAAGTGACCCCGCAACTACCTAACTTTCAAAAAGTGCATTACTTTATTCCCTCAATACCACATATCAACTTTTAATTGAAGAGAAAAAATAAAAAAAATGACATGTTTGAAATCAAACTAATTAAAATACTGTGCATTAGAGTAAGGAAGTGTACGTGCTGAGATGAACCATCACTTCTTTTAAAAGTTGGATGATAAAGTTCATCTTTTTCCAATTTTAAAATACCAATTTATCATAATTTTATGGATACATGATCAACCTTCTAATTATACAACATATAAAAGAAACAATTAAAAAATAAAGTCTCATGTGGTTAAAAAATAATGTTAAAAAAACGCATTGGTTACAAGACATAAAATTAGCTTCCTATACTTTGACAGTTAAAACGATGCAATACATAAATTCATTCTCCTATGCTTGGACACTTTATTTATTAAATACCATCCTTAACTTCGATTTGTGTCGTACTTACCACTTGAATTTGATAAAAGTGTATCTATTTACCCATTGAATATCAGGTGTCAACTATTCTTCGTAACTTTTCAAATATGTCATATCTTGATTATTATCTGTACAATTAGAAGTTGATACGTGGCGTCAAGGACAAATTGATTCGCCAAGTTTGGGAGTTAGCAAGAACAAGTGAAAGTTTATGACGAATTGATTAAATGTACATTGGGCTAAATATGCACTATATACCAAGATATAATAAAAAGCGTAGAAAGACACTTGAAAAAAGATGAATAAAGTATTGTTTTTAAAATTATATCGTATTATTAATGCCACGAATTAATTATGACATGAACAATAATTTATTCAATCAACACATTAAGCTATGTATATTGGATTTGAATTGAAAGAAACAAACAAATTATAAGTATATATACTAAGCTGAAGTAAACATATTTCAATACATTTTATATGCATGAAGTATTGATGTAAGAACATGCTTAAGGAATATTATCAAAATGTAATTATTGAACTAGGACCGATTAATTAATAAGCTATGCGCTAAATGTGATTTTTTTCTGATAAATTAAGGTCCAAAATTAAAATTTGGCATTGGCATTGAAAAAAGGTGGAAAAGTCAAAAGTAGAACTGAAACGATAATGTTAAGATGGTCTCATTTGTAAATTCCACTACATAATGTTCTCATTTTCTGGCCCCGTTTTCCCATACTGGCACGCTTTCCAATAGTTTGTTTATTGATCAAAACACGCGTCAACAAGCGCGTCATCCTCCCTTTTTTCACTTCTTTTTAAAATACACTACTTTAATACTAATTTAGAACATACTTGATGGATCCCCATTTTAAAGAGTTCTTTAAAATGAGAAATGGTCAAGTCCAATCATTTTTCATATAGTATATTTTCAAAATGAGATTTCTTATATAAGGGGAATTTCAAAATGGGGAATGATTATTATATTAATATATTTTTTCATTTTGATTTATTTTAATGTGGTTGATACTTTTTTTATTATTGGGAATATATTTGATGTAAAGAAATTAATATAATAATAATAAAATATTATTACTTTATTGAAATCTGAAATGAGGAATTGAAAATGGGGAAGATAGTTATAGTAAAAATACTGTAGATCCTTTGAGAATGGAAAATGGTTGGACTTGCTGTTAATCTATTGTCCGAACTTGTCCCACAAAAAACATACCAAGCCTGAAAAATTTAAGCGTCCATAGTTTTTTTTTTTTTAATTTTTAGAAAATGCACTACTTTACTCTAATATAACTTTTTTAAGATATCATTTTTTTGATTTTGTTCTATCCAATCAAAAGCTTAATTGCAACATTTAGGAAACGTAGTAATGCATATTTTCGAAATTGAAAGAATTATGAAATCAATTTGAAAGTTTGGAAGGACATTAGATTTTCTTGGAAAGTTTTGAGTAATTATTATTTGTACATTAAGCCTGAATATTATGTTATAAAAAACACTAAGAATTATGAAATCATCTTTGATGGCTTCACCTCATCTTTTTCGTTAACTAGTCTAACTAACTAAATTAACAATTACAATGACACAGTAAAGGATTCTAAGGTTACTTTATGTAGTATATATTTGATAATACTTCAGTTTAGTAGTTTATGCATCTCATCATCAAGTAGAGACCTCTCCCTATCATGCAATTGTATTATATAGACCAACGTCAATTTAACTATTTAGTCCACCTAATTTTAGTCAAGTGCATCAAAAAGATCTTTATTCAAATGGTTTATTGTTTACTTGAGTTTTTCAAAGTGAACTAGTTTTCCATAAACATCACACGTGTAACTTCTAGTTGGTAATAGAAAAATTAAGTGCATTAAAGTGACAATCTAGTATAATTTTGACAATTTCAAGATGCTAATGATATAAACACTTGGGTTAAATTAAGATGCATTTTTTGTCTTAAAACATATTAATTTACTCTATTTGATGAAATTTTATTACGTATATTATTATATGATCATTTAAATTCAGTATTATAAATTTAGTTGTTTAATTATTCATAGTACCAATAACTGTATTAATTAAGTCCCTTTTATATTAATACGCCCGCAAATTAATTATGATTTTTCCAGACAAATTAGTAATAATTGTTTGGTTAATTGAAATAAAGTTTCATAATAACAGATAGTTTTCTGAAATAGTAGTAAGAGATACGCGCTGGAGATTGAGAATGGGGAAGAGCAGGGCAACTAATGTACTAATGCGTCTAGAAGTTTTTCTCACGTAACCTCCAAGGTCACATTATCTTATCTCCTTTCTTTCATTTTTGCAGCTAAAATCATGATTTCGTCCATTTAATGTTAAAACAATAATATCTGTCTTTTTAATCTAAAAAACCGCCTTCTAAGTTTAAATCGCCCAGAAAGATCGGCACCCAACCTTATAAAAACCAACGTTTCCTTGTTTTCTTCACCTTTATCTTCCGTCTCTCCTAAGCTTTTGATAATTTCACAAAATGGACAGAGCAATCAATAGGCAGCGTGTTCTTCTTGATCACCTCCGCCCTTCTTCCTCTTCTCCCTTTTCTTACGAATCAACTCTCTCTGTAAGTTGTTTTACTTTGATTTTGATTTAATTGCTCAATCTACATGTTTTTTACTTCTATAGTTAGTTCGATTTGCCTCTATTTTTACCAGTGCGTGATGATGATAGATCTGTAATTTGTAATCCGACTTCCTTTTAGCCTTGGCGAAAGTGCTGTTTATTGTCGATTCTATCTGGTTTGACTTGTTTAATTTATCTCCGCAAACAGTCTGTTTGGCCATCAATGGAATAATTATATGATCTCGATTTTTATGCGTTTTTGCACTTCGGTTTACTTTTTTGGATTGTCGGTAACCAGGCATCGGCATGCGCCGCCGGAGATAGCGCCGGGTATCATCGGAGCTCCGTGTACGGCGATGATGTTGTTATTGTAGCGTAAGCTGACTTCCATGATCTCAATTCTCGATAGTTCAGTTTTAGGTCTTAAATCGGTTTTACTGCGTAGCTTTATTGAGCTCGTTGATTTGGTTTGTTGTACAGAGCATATCGAACTCCTTTATGCAAGTCAAAGCGTGGTGGTTTCAAGGACACTCATGCTGATGATTTGCTTGCTCCTGTTTTGAAGGTCAGTTTGATGTTATTATGATTTCATTTCAAACTAAAATATCTCTGCCTCTATTTTGTTCGTGTTCTTATTTTGGGTGTTTGGTGCAGGCGTTGATTGAGAAAACAAATTTGAACCCGAGTGAAGTTGGGGATATTGTTGTAGGCACAGTGTTGGCTCCAGGATCTCAAAGAGCCAGTGAATGTAGGATGGCTGCATTCTATGCTGGATTTCCTGGTCTATTTCTCTCTTTGACTTTTTCAAAATATTGATTTTTTTTTGTTCTGGATTTATTGCTTATTGGATCTTGTCCTTTTACAGAAACTGTACCTGTTAGGACAGTGAACAGGCAATGTTCTTCGGGCCTTCAGGCTGTTGCCGATGTCGCTGCAGCTATCAAAGCAGGGTTTTATGACATTGGGATCGGAGCTGGTCTAGAATCCATGACAATTAACCCAATGTCTTGGGATGGTGATGTGAATCCAAAAGTATGCTTCCGATTTATATAGTTCCCTTTGTTTCCTCAATATCAGATGGTTTAAGTACAATGCTTGAGGTTTTTTTTTTTTCTATGACAGGTAAAGGCGTTTGAGCAAGCACGAAATTGCCTTCTTCCTATGGGTATTACTTCAGAAAATGTGGCACAGCGTTTTGGAGTGACGAGACTGGAGCAGGATCAAGCTGCAGTAAGTGGATTCGGTTTGATAAATGCAGCAATTTATATCAGTTTGTTATATATTAATTTCGTTAATTCATGCCATCAGGTTGATTCCCATAGGAAAGCAGCAGCTGCCACTGCTGCTGGAAAATTTAAGGACGAAATCATCCCTGTGGCAACCAAGGTGTGTAAAATTTATCCCCTTTGCAGCAAAACAGGGTGCTGTTTATTTATTATTCAACTGAAACTCTGAATTATGTTTTGAAGATTGTTGATCCAAAAACTGGTGATGAAAAACCTATTACGGTCTCCATTGATGATGGAATTCGCCCCAGCACGACAGTCTCAGATCTAGGAAAATTGAAGCCCGTGTTTAAGAAAGACGGGACCACAACTGCTGGTGAGTGATAATAGCAGATATGCTTCCTTTTTGTTATCTTGAATTGTTGAAGGTGTTAGATTTTGAGGATTTTGTGTTGTTCAGGTAATTCAAGCCAAGTAAGTGATGGTGCTGGAGCTGTGTTGCTCATGAAAAGAAGCGTGGCAATGCAAAAAGGGCTACCTATTCTCGGTGTCTTCAGGTAGTTATGGATTTAAGATTCTAGCTAGGCACTCCTATTAATTACCGGGTTGGCAACAATACTTTTTCGTGTGTCTGCAAATGAAACTAACAAATCATTAGCAATCTGCTTGTTATATTATAGTATAAATGAGAAACAATATTTTCTGCTTTCTACCCTATTAAGAGCCCCCTCTTTTGATCATATATGTAGGACTTTTGCCGCTGTTGGTGTGGATCCCGCCATTATGGGCATTGGCCCAGCTGTTGCGATTCCTGCAGCAGTGAAGGCTGCTGGTCTTGAACTTCAGGACATTGATCTTTTCGAGATCAACGAGGTATAAACTGTAGAAATTTAGCGATAACGTGTCTCTAATTGTGGAACCAAAAGTGCTGAAATTTTAAGTTTTATTTCACGATTCTTTTGTAGGCATTTGCTTCCCAATTTGTTTACTGCCGTAAGAAGTTGGAGCTGGACCCAGAGAGGATCAATGTTAATGGGGGTGCAATGGCAATTGGACATCCTTTGGGTGCAACAGGTATTTATGCTGCCAAATGTGAATTTAATATACTATTTCTTACTATTTATTTATTTTTTCTGATTTTGTGCCTCTCAGTCAAGATTGCATCTTATTGAGACAAATTTAAAAAAAATTGAGCTTTTTTGTTTATAAAAAAACATTTTTATAATCCCATTCAACATGAAATTGTGAAAGATTAGTTATCTGGGTTTTTTTTGTACTGCTGCAGGTGCTCGATGTGTGGCTACTCTGTTGCACGAAATGAAACGCCGGGGAAGAGACTGTCGTTTTGGGGTCATTTCCATGTGCATTGGTATGTTCTTTTTTTTAGTGTATGGAAATCGATATGACGAGAATGTGTATACTGATGAAAATTTTGTCATACAAAAATACAGGCACGGGAATGGGGGCAGCTGCGGTTTTTGAAAGAGGAGATGCCTGTGATGAGCTCTGTAACGCCCGGAAAGTAGATAGCGCCAATCTATTATCCAAGGATGTCATTTAAAATTGGATGGTTTGCTTTTTGAAGAACTTGAACAATAATATGTTGTATTATCCGAAGGGTTCCAAAATAAAACGTTGTGGCAAGGAAGTTCTTTTTTTCTTTGTTTGTAGGGATGCTTTGGGCTTCTTTGTACAAGTCAATTGCTTCTCTAGTTTATCATGATTGTTAAATGCTTTGCACTTCTTTCTTAATTGCTCAGTATTTCATCTAGTATCTGTTATTGGCACAATATTGCAATTTGAGATTCTATAACCAGGATTTGTAAAAAATAACAAATAATATAACGATGCAGCAATATAAAATTAAACAAGTAAACAAAGTAAAGTCTAAGAAAGTGCTGACAGATTGTGTGAGTTTCAGTGAACAATTTTAATCATTACACACCTAGTTTTGGAGATTGAACTGTCGAAAATGGATTATTGAGATTTTGTTGGTCTAGCATTATGTATACACTTTAGAGATTGTTTTAAAGTGATCCAGATTGGAGAAACTATACAATAGGTAGCAAAATAACGAAAAATAGTTATAGTAGTGGTTAAGCAGAAAAACATCATGCCATAGTTTATATACAAGTCTAATCAATTTATCAAGTGCCGGCGAATTCCTTCCCTCGCAATCCCCATCCCTACCCTGTGAGGATTTTTATCAGGATATCTTTCTACCTTCAAGATGATTCGTAATAGATTCACTAATTGTCAGTCTGATCGATCATCTTTCATTATTTGTTCATTTTCCTGCACCATCCATGCTTCATCAACCTATTAAAAACGAAACAAATAGCCACGCAAATCAATCAAGTGTCTAACAACGTGAAAAAAATTACAAGAAAGGAAATGAGAGAGTTGAATTTAAACAAACCTCAGTAGCCCAGAATTTTTTGTAACTCCAAGGAAGAAGACAGAAGGATCATAATTTCTGAGTCCACAATAAATGCTTTGGAACCTTGGATTTGAGGGTTTGTGAGGTTGATCCGTGTGAGGAAAAGTGATCAGTTCAGGATATCAGAGAAATAGAGATGATAGAAGAGAAAAAGTAGAAATTTGGGGAAGAAGAGAACTTTATTTCTTTTCATTCATTAAGAATTGACTGTATATATGAGTAGTGAACTTGTTATTGATTTGAAATTTCATGCTTAATGTATGAAATGAAATAAAGTTCAATGGCCCAAAATTGAGAACAGTATATTGAATACAAATGACATGAAATTCCATGCTTTGCAATTGAAATCACAAAAATAGCATGTAATGCTTTGCAATTAAAATCACAAAATTCGCATGATTTATAAGACAATTCCATGCTCTCTGGCCTTGATTGGTTGGTGATTTTTTATGGGATTGTAAGATTCTCACTTAAATCACTTATTTGGTTGTATGGTTATTTTCATAGTACGGTTTCCTCATGGTTTTTTCATGATTCCAGAAACCATGAAAATAGAACCACGGATTTGGTGGTTCTTCATGGTTCTCCTTTAAATCAAGGTCTAATACATCAAGACCCCCCTGAAGTCGACTCGGAAAACCCGATGCCACCCTCAACTTTCAAAAGGACCAGTTATCCCCCTCAACTTGGCAAAAAGGACCAGTTACCCCCCTTAACTTGGTAAAAATGCACCAGTTAGCCTCCTCAATACCACGTGTCAGAATCTGGTTGGTTTGACTTTTCAAAGATGTCATTTTTCTCTCTTTAACCAGAAGTTGACACGTGACATTCAAGGGGCACACTGGTGCATTTTTACCAAGTTAAGGGGGTAACTAGTCCTTTTTGCCAAGTTGAGTGGGGTAACTGGTCCTTCTGAAAGTTGAGGGTGGCATTGGGCTTTTTAAACCAATTTCAGAGGGATCTTGATGCATTTGGCTTTAAATCAAACTAAATTTTAAAAAAATCATACCATACCAAGTTATCTATCCAAACATAAAATTTTGAAAGAATTACACCATACCGTACCGTACTTTAATGAACCACGACGAACCATCATCCAAACAAAGCCTAAGGCACCGTGGATCGGTATTAACGGTTTTGGGTCACTAAAACCTTATCATCGAATTCATCAATTTTTGCTTTTTTGTACTTTGCCTCCAAACACTGATCCAATGGCAATTGTAAGGGCAATATAGCATACGCAGACAAATAATACAATTATCTTGTTAAAAATCTTTTAATTATTGCAACGTGTTCTTAATAATGCAAATACTATTTTAAATTCGAAATATCTTGCCTCATAGTTGAATTTAGAAATTTGCTACTCTCAGCAGTGGAACCAGTGGTAGTCGGAGGCCAGAGACAGCCTCCCATGTCTACCGGAATTTTCTCCATTGGTTTTTTTTATCGATGCAACAACCATTTCCATATAAGTGCTGCCACGGAAACCGTAACGGGGAAGAGGAAAACTGAGATCTATGAACAGATAATGAGTCAAAGAAAGATAGAAATTTGAAGGGAGACTGCTTTCATTCACAATCAATAGACACTAACTAACAGAAATATAACGAAATTTCCCTTAAACCTTTGCTTTTCCAAGTCCGGCCTAACCTGCTCTTCAAATAGATGGTAGTTCTAAAAACAATCTTAGGCGAATTATTAAAATGAAAAAATAAACTATAATTTAACAATACATTTAGAATGGATAAAACATTTTCATAAAAATATAAAACTTATGACAAATTAAAACAAGAGGGGTTAAAGTAAATGTCTATGGTAAACATATAAATTCCACTCCAACTTTTATCAAATGACAAAAACATCTCCCTCAAGTTCCAATTTTACATTATCATATAAAAACTATTTCAAATTTTCTTTTTCACATTCTAGACATATAACTTACATATATCAGGTATATAACATATGTGTTAAAACAATTTAAATGAGGAAGACACAAACATAAATATATACTAGGTATATAATATGTATATAATATATATATATATATATATATATATATATATATAGCAGGCATGTAACAGAAATATAACTAGTATATATACAGAGCGTAAAAATGTAAAATCAAAACATAAAAAACATAAAAAAAAAGTAAAATTAATTCTTAAAAAAATATTTTTATAAATAGTAAATCAAGTGACTAAGCTTGGCATTCAAAAGGCAGGGCCGAACGAGGCACAGGCCACTTAAAAACCAGATGCCATTTGGGTCACAACTTTTATTACTTCCAGTTTTAGTCAAAATTTGCATTACACTGAGACTACAAAGGCACAACAATACAAACGCCCATATCTTTCACAATTTACCAAGGAACGAAATTACAAAAGTACCTAATCTAGTAACTCAGAAGTCTAGACACATTGATCCAAACATTTTTATTGCACTCTATAGCTCCTAAATCATGTCAACTCCGCAACTCTACTCGTCAGTCACGCATCCATTGGAAGCTGACTGCACATTCTTGATGTACTGTGTGTATACAAGACAAGATATCATCAGCATGTGTAACAACAATTTGCTTTTGAAAAAGGTATGTAAGAAAATGGAATGTGACCTTGTATAGAATTCCGCGGCTGGCCTTGTATGGAGGGGGGCTCCAACCCTTTCTTCGATGTTGCATTTCCTCATCGGTCACCTGAAGGTCTATTTTCCTCTCTCGCACATCAATCTTAATCATGTCACCATTTCTGACAAGCCCAATTGGACCCCCATCCTGGATAATTTTTTTTTAAAAAAAAAATACTTAATTACCGTTCAAAAAATAAAGTAACTTGCTAGCATGTTTATGTTTATTGCCTATGAAATATCAAAAACAAGCTTTGTAAAAAAAACACATTTATGATATAGGAGGCTTTATAAACTGGAGCTGTTGGAAAAAGAGAAGAGAGTGGTGCATTTTTAAACTTGGCAACCCAAATACAAATATACGATACTTCGATAAATGTATTAGAATTTTCGAACATAAAAAAGGGGTAACAAATAATGCAACTCTGACAACAGATTCATATTTTAGATAGAAACATTCCCATAAAATATAATCTCAGCAGCTTGTTAACGATATAAATTTGCCATTTTAGATATTGAGTAATATGCCTAGCCAGGGAGACTTCTCTTATGCCAGAACACAACAAAATAAATGAAGCAACAAAATTTTATAGCAATTTATGGGAAAACAGGTACCTGTGCTTCAGGGCAAATGTGGCCAACAACAAATCCATGTGAACCTCCTGAAAACCTACCATCTGTCAACAATGCACAGTCCTGCAATATAAGAAATAACTATATGAAACATTCACTTCAAAAGCATATATTTGAATGCTTTTTCAAAACATGATATTGTCAAATAGCAAGAGAATAAAACATTTAAGTATACAAGTGCAGGTAAAGATATCCACATCACAAACAAAGGCAATATAGTTCGCATCATCTTCGTGCTTGAAAAATCACACAATTTCATTACTGAAGACAATTTTTATCAGAAATCACAAAAATAAATAAATTTGATATAGTGATACCTTCCCCAGACCAGCTCCCATGATTGCACTTGTTGGTGTTAACATTTCAGGCATGCCTGGCCCTCCTTTGGGCCCCTCTCCTCTAATAACTACTACTTTTCCCTGAAATAGAATAGTAAAAGAGAAAAGATTTGATATCAGAATTCAATGTATTATTACAAAACCTTGCTCTAGAAATTAATTACAGAAATATAAAATATTTAAACAAATAAGAGTAAAAAATCAAAGAAATTATACTCATGATATCTTTAAGACCACTTTCAACAATTTTGGCTGAAGATGGTTTAATTTTTCTTGGCAAGAACTGAACTTCGGTTGGTTTTCATTTCATTAACCAGCAGCAACAGAGCCGGCAAATGTAAATAACTGCTTTAAACTAGTTTATAAGAGATTTCTACTGAGATGAAATGTGTGAGCAAGCCCACATGTGCTTGCTTGAACAAACACAGTGATGCATAACTAGACTCCAAATTTCCATTTCACTAATCACGGACCTTGACAAAAAGTACTAGTAGTGTCATTCCTATGCACAACCGACAGTAAAGATTTTAGGAAGACTAAAATTAGAGCATAATCAGCTATTCAAATTCCCACAAAATAGGATTAAGTTCCACAAACTTTTCAAATGACTGAGTAAAGACAAGAAAATGTTTCTTTATAGGTTCAAACTACATGGTGATCTATGTACAATATATTAGCGTTAATGAAACCAAACCAAAATCTCAAATCTACAACATATTGTTACTTTCCCAAAGTAAAGCCTTGAGCTTTAGCAATACTTGCAATCTTCAAGCATTTAACATTTGGGGACTGGCATTCAAAATTTTACATTATCGGTGAATCCAGTGAGATAAAAGGCAGCTTACCTTAAAACTCATAGGATCTTCTGATATAGCTGCAAGCATAGCTTCCTCTCCTTCAAAGACAAGCGCGGGACCTAGAGAGCAATGCTCCCATTGTTAGACTTTCCAAAAGAGTAAATGATAAGTGCAAAAGAATTAGAAGAGCATGGGACATCAAGGAAAAGAAAATAGCACCAGAGAAATAGAGTCCTTCCTTTCCAGTAATTTTGGCCACAGAGCCTTCAGGAGCAAGGTTTCCACGTAATATTTGTATGTGGCCTGTTTTCTTGATTGGATTTTCTAATGACCTTATTATGTCCTGCATGATACAAGTGTTATAAAAACAGAAAGATTATTTTAATTTTTACCTCAAAATACAACATTTTCTCAACAGAAAATAATGAGATTAAAAGGATGTTAATGCACCTGCCCCTCAGCCAAAGGTGGGCAATTTTGCACATTTTCAGCCAATGTCTTCCCTGTCACTGGAAAGGAAACATGAAAAATTATTGTCAACGGCAAGGATAAGAAATTGCTAACAAAAGATTTCAGGTTCATGCGAAAGAATGTTCAGAACAATTCCAAACACCATACCAGTCAAACAATTCCCATCCATAAAACCATGCTCCAAAAGATAACGAATTACAGCAGGCGTTCCTCCAATCTATAAAGGTTTATTTGTAAAAAAATTAAAAGATAAATTTGGATAACTCTACCGTGCAAGATAATGAATTATATCGATAACATTAAATAATAAGAAATAATCGTGTTTTAAAAAAGCACCTTATGCACATCCTCCATCACATATTTTCCACTGGGCTTTAGATCTGCAAGGAACGGGACCTCATCGCTAACCTTTTGGAAATCATCAAGAGTTAACTCCAGCCCGACAGACCTGCCAATGCCACTTCAGCATCAATATGAAGAAGTAATAAACAGGAAAGACAAATACTGTACCTTGCAATCGCAATTAAATGCAATACAGCATTGGTAGAGCCACCTAATGCCATGACAACAACCATTGCATTACGTAGTGACTGATGAGTGATTATATCTCTTGGTTTCAAATCCATTTTCAATAACTCAAGAAGATACTTCCCAGCCAAACGACACTCGTCCAATTTCAATTGGTCTTCAGCAGGTATTGAAGAACTGTGAACAAAATATATATAGTGCAAGAAATTGTTAGCAAAGAAAAAATAAATATAATTGAAAAAAAATTAGCAAACCTGTAAGGAAGGGACATTCCCATAGCCTCAATTGCAGAAGCCATAGTGTTAGCTGTATACATTCCACCACATGCACCTGCTCCAGGGCAAGAATTGCGGACCACGTTTTTTCGGTCATCATCACTTATAGAGCCGCTAACATATTCCCCATAGACCTATGACAAAAAAATCACAAAAAAAGGGAAAATAAATAAACAAAATTTTTGTTACCGTGAATGAAATTTATTGGCAATTTGAATCATAGTAGTTAAAGGCACGCCCTAGACGTGCCAAGGCTTGATCTTGCGCCTTGAATGCGCCTCAGACACGCCAAGGCTCAAGGCTCCGCGCCTCGCGCCCTTGACTACTATGATTTGAATCAAGCTTATTCATACTGGTATAACTTGGTGCGAAAAAAGGCTATTAGAAGTAAGTTGGTGAGTTTTCTTGTTCCAGTGAATTCAAAGTGTCTAAGCATGCTCAAGTTTTGAATTCGATTCTGAAATAGATATTGTAGCATAAAGCAGAAGGCAAACTAGGATAGCAAATATAAAATATAGTGAATTGACTGAGAAACTATAAATAAGAAGAAAATCTCAGTCATATCAATTATTATCCTCAAATATGAAAAATTATAAACCGATGGTAATGGAAAAATGCATTAAGCAGTGTATTAATCTATCAAATAAAAAGTTGAATAATTTTTCATGTCACTTTGTAAAGTTTACAAAGACAATATGCAACGGCACAGCACATCTGCGTAACAAAGTATATCAAAACAGAACCAGTAAACAAACCTGGAACGCTGATATTATATCATACGTATGACCATTAAAATGACCAGGCTGCAAAACAAAAATTGGAGAAAACATAAGTTACCAGCAAAAGTAGAACATATTCAAAACACATATAAACCTTAACAAAAGCTTCAAAGATAGGCTTTATGAATAATGATGAATGTTCAGAAATGATTTCACATGCTCCGATTAGACCCATAAGTTAAATTAAAACTGATTATAATTTTCAGCTTGGGAGGAAAACAATATCTCACACCTTTATAGTTCCACCATAAACCATAATGCTAGGCCTGTTGAGCCTTCCCATTGCCATAATTGTACCTGGCATCTACAGAAGCAGATTCAAATTCAATAATAACACATTCACCAAACCATTAAAACAATGGATCATGACAAACAATGGCTAAAAGGACTATTTAACTCAAAATGCACAAATTGGAACCAAACTAAGTTAAAAAGGACTAACATTCTTATCACAACCAGGAATGGAGATATTCCCGTCGTACCATTGAGCACTCATAACAGTCTCAATACTGTCAGCAATCAAATCCCTACTTTGCAAGCTATAACACATCCCTCTAGTCCCCATTGAAATAGCATCACTCACACCGATTGTGTTGAACCTGAATCCAACCATCCCTGCCTCTTGAACACCTTGCTTAGCAGCCTCCGATAGCTTCAGCAGATGCATATTGCAGGTGTTTCCTTCATACCAGACTGAAGAAATCCCTATCTGAGGCTTGCTCATGTCTTCATCAGAAAGTCCAACTCCATGGAGGATTGCTTGGGAGCCGCCCTGGGATTTAGGCTCGGTGACATGGGAGCTGTATTTGTTCAGTTTGTTGGCCACGACGGCGGCTGATGAAGGAGGCTCTGCGGTTACAGCGGCCGGCGATTGGGCCAAAATGCGGAGAGAGGAAGGACGCGATGGGAGGTGAGTACGAGTAAGAGGAGCGTGGAAAGGGATGGCGGAGGTTGTTGGGGTGGCGCGTGGGGAGAGGAAGGTGGATTGCATGGCGGCGAGTAGGATGATGGAGGTTGGGAAATGGAAGGAGGAAGAAGACACGGAGAGTTGAGATGCTGAAAAAGTGGGGAAATAGCCTGTGGACAGTTGCAGGGGACCATTGCTGTAGATTAAGCTGCGTTTCTTTGTCTTTGTCGTAATTTTTGTTTTTTTAGCTGCTTTTAGGGTTTTGTGTTTAGATGTAGGGGTTTTAGGGATTAATTGAAGGGGAAAATAAGGTTTTTGGCTAAATGAGTGGTTCGGCTCAATTTGTAGACAAGTCGTTATTATTTACGAATTCGGAGCTCGATTACTAAACTTGTAAATTCATGATGCCGAAGTTTGGATCAAACTATTCCTGGTTGATTGTTGGTTATCAAGAATTCAAAGGTAATGTTATCGTTCGTTTAATTAGGTGTACTTGGATTAAACCTATGCAGTGATGAATGTAGAATTTTTTCACCAGAATTTTTTCACCATGGTGTTCATGTATATATTAAAGTATAAATTCTTAAAAAATTTCTTAATCATAACATTTATCAGTGTTTAGTAACTTTTATTAGATAGTTATTCAATCCATAACATATATATGAATTCATTAAGGCTTTGCTTGGGAAGAATGTGAGAGTAAGTAAAGGGAAGAAGTTCAACTCCTGTACTTGGGAACATGAATCGTGAATAGTGAGATAGGAAATCAATGGAGTTGTTTCCTCCCATTATCTATCAAAAATCTTATTTATCATTCCACAAAATCGGTGGAATCTGAGAGGAAAGGATGCTGTTGAACATTTTACCATTTCAAACTAATTTATTTACTTTTTTTTCTTTTAATTTATTTGAAATTTCTTTTACAATCATGGATATTCATGTAATTTACTTCTTCATTTTACTTTAAAAAACCATCCCTTATTCCCAAATACAATTTTACCCAATCCTTTATGTTTCCTTCGTATACCATCCCTTGCATTTCCATCCTTTCATTTTCTTTCCTTTATAATTCTTACAAAACTTCTTCCCAATCAAAACCTAAGATGTATACTATAAATTTCTTCGTACATTATATTTTTTTAAAAAATTTATAAATAAATTCAATATTTATTGATGTCCAAGTAATAATTTTAATGAGGTCCATAAATTTTTTTACTATACTTTTGTATTATTTTTAAAAGAATTGTGAACCCACTTGTGGATGAGTGGCTTCACCAATGAACCTATACATTATTTTTCTTTTATTTTAATATCGGAAAAAACAGTAGAGTCATACATTTAATAACACAGTAATGTAATAGCATTTAAATTACTAAATTCACGATTTTGCTACTTTATTAGCGATACTTACTTTAGAAATCATTAAATAGTTTCTCTTAATTAAATTAATAATTATTATCGTATCCTGTGTTAAGTTTTATCGTACCATTTTGAAAGAGACAATAGACTGGTTGAAAATTAATCTGTTTGTTTTAAATTAATAAATTAAAAAACTAGAAAACAAAAGAAATAGTAGTATAAATTAATTTTTAAAAAAATTAACCAGACAATTAATAATAGCTTAATGTGTTAGGTTGAGTTTTTTCATATACGTTAACACATTTAGTTGGAATATACGTGTACCAATCAGCTTGATCTGTTTTGCCAAACAAAGAAGAATCTTTATGCCATTACTGAAAGAGAGCATATTCCGTGGCAACTTGAATATATTGCCACTTCTAATTTCAGGTATAATTTTGGTCACACAAGCCATGTGCCTTGCATTTACTTCTACGGTGTGCCACTCTTGCATTGCCCACCTCAACCACTTGCTACGGAGGAGGTGGGGCTCATTCCTCCGGGCTCCGGCGACGGAATTTACAGCTCAGCAATTGTAATTCACTGAATTTGAAGTTGTATAATTAACTAACTACGTAACAAAAAAAAACTCAATACTATTTGGAGACAAACAATGTCAGTTTTAAGATATTTGTTTTTTTAATTAATGTTGATCCAGTGAATGAAACTGAATTGAATTTATTTGAATATGATTTATAATTATTTGGTTAGAATATATTATTGATAAAGAGATCTTACTTGTTTTATTTTGTACATTTAATTTCAGTCCGCACAAACTGAATCATTTTGCTAGAAAAAAAATTCCACCTTTATTTAGAAGTATATAACTTATTAATACGTCTACATTTGACATTGTAATTATTTATAATGTTGTTCCTCAGAAACAAAAGAGTAGTAATCATTTTATATATTTATTTATCAATACGAGACATTTTTATCAAATATATTGATAATGAGTTTTGTACTCACAATTCCACACTTCTTGGAATATTTAAAGGTGGTGTCCATTAGACAAGTTTGGTGATTTAATCATTATACATATAGATTAAAGATTATACATTATGGCATGGCAATATAATTTAAGTACATTCCTCTTAACTCGTTTATCATTTTTCTTTGTACGTTCATGCTATACTAATTCTATGAATTGTATTGCGATGACAATATTCAATATTTCGCCCCCTATCATATTTGTACATAAAATATGCAAAAAATGGAGTATCCTCTTTTAATCGAATATATACGAACCGGTTAGATCACACATGAGTATTAAATAGCTCATTAATACAAATAAAAAGATTGTGTACTTGTAATTAAAAAAAATTATAAAAATAAAACTTCAATTTAATTACCCCACAAGGCATGAAAACTGTCAAAACAAAAGTCTTGTATAGGAATGTAAGTAACTGTAATTTGGTAAGTAAGAACAAACCGAACTATTGAAATCATGTGACAAATGAAAATACACCATTAAACTCACCAAACCTGTCACGTGCCACAATGCTTCCTCTTTAGGAAATGCACGTGACCTTCATCTACCCACCTCTCAAATGCTTTCAATTTTTCAACAAATGAGCTCCCCTTCAATTTGTATATATAACCTCCCCATTCCATAACCATCATTCATCAGTACCATAAAACACAAGACTCAGAACAACTTCCATTGTTATTCGAAACCCGAAAAAAAATGGTGAGTGTAGACGAAGTAATCAAGGCACAAAGGGCTCAGGGACCAGCCACGGTTTTGGCCATCGGTCTAGCCACTCCGCCAAACCGCATTGATCAAAGCACATACCCCGACTATTATTTTCGTATCACAAATAGCGACCACTTGATGGACCTGAAAGAAAAGTTCAAGCGCATGTGTAAGACTTATACACAACAAATAATGTAATATTCTAGTACTTTACAAATAAAAAATACTACATGTCATATGATTTTGTTTCGCAGGCGAGAAATCCATGATCAAGAACCGTTACCTACATTTGACGGAAGAGTTATTAAAAGAGAACCCAAGCTTTTGCGAATATTGGGCACCTTCACTTGATGCAAGGCAAGATATTGTGGTGGTTGAAGTACCAAAACTAGGCAAGGAAGCTGCCGTAAAAGCCATCAAAGAATGGGGGCAGCCCAAGTCTAAGATTACCCACGTGGTCTTTTGCACCACTAGTGGCGTGGACATGCCCGGTGCGGACTATCAGCTGACCAAGCTTTTGGGCCTACGCCCCTCGGTCAAGCGCCTCATGATGTACCAACAGGGTTGCTTTGCGGGTGGCACTGTCCTTCGTCTAGCCAAAGATCTCGCCGAGAACAACAAGGGTGCTCGTGTTCTTGTCGTCTGCTCAGAAATAACGGCCGTGACGTTTCGCGGTCCTAGCGACACACATCTCGATAGTATGGTGGGCCAGGCCTTGTTTGGTGATGGCGCCGCGGCTATTATTGTGGGTTCGGACCCAATAGAACAGGTTAAAATATTTTCTTACATAACATGGTTAATATTATAAAATGTTTAACCTAATAACAAATTTTTCTCCGCTACATAAAAAAAATGTTCATATATTTTTGTAATTTTAATTTAAGAGAAAATTTTGATAGGTAGAAAAGCCGTTGTTTGAAATAGTATCGGCGGCACAAACACTTGTGCCCGATAGCCACGGGGCCATAGACGGGCATCTTCGAGAAGTCGGGCTGACATTTCATCTCTTAAAAGATGTTCCTAGCCTGATTTCGAAGAACATAGAAAAATGTTTAGTTGAAGCATTTCAACCATTGGGGATCTCGGACTGGAATTCTATATTTTGGATTGCTCATCCCGGAGGACCTGCTATTTTGGATCAAGTGGAGGAAGTGCTCCGCCTTGACCCGAAAAAGCTTCGGGCTACTCGCCAGGTACTGGCCGAATATGGCAACATGTCGAGTGCTTGCGTTCTTTTTATTTTGGATGAGATGAGGAAGAAATCGGCAGAAAACGGGCTGGAATCTACTGGAGAAGGGCTCGATTGGGGTGTTCTTTTCGGGTTTGGGCCTGGGCTTACTGTGGAAACTGTGGTTCTTCATAGTGTCAAAACTTAAGAGGCTCTGGGGGTCTATTTTGTTGACTTTGTGTTGTTCAACTGTCAACTTATTTTTAATATTTTCAATGGCTGTGCTTGGTTTTAAGTATACTGATATAGATAAAAACAAAGTATGCTGTTGAAATAAAATGTTCCACTATATTTATGATGAATGGAAATTTTTAAATTTAGTCTGATTTGTGTTTATGTTCACAGTAGTCAACTTTAGTTGTATGTGGTGTTGGGTTTGGTAAAATATTTACGTGACA
>CATIWQ010499247.1:0-10059 GCA_949673415.1 Euphorbia schlechtendalii
CAGTCAGATATATGCTACTGCATCTTTATCCAAATATAAATAGCGAAGTAATCACTTATCGTCCGACATTTGTTGATTCCTAAACATACTCTGCCATCAAATATTCTCTCCAACAGACATCAAACGAAACTATGATAAGAATTCATTTTATTTTCTTTTGATACTCTCTGTGATAGTATCAGCAAGAAGATGTTGTTAGTTCAAATCAATCAAACAAATTAATCCGAAAATTATGTTAATGCCATTGAAGTACAAGAATCTATTACAATAAACAAAAACAAATTGATTAGTCGAAATTACATTACAAGGAGGTACTGGAGTGGGGACTACACGGAAAAGGAGTAAGGGAGTGCGGCGGACGGTTGGCCGTGAGCTACAGAGGTCCCGGTGAGGCTGTATACTTGTGATGTGAAGGAGAGGACGGCGAGGGATTTCAGAGTTTACTTCACGGCTATTTAACACAGCCCGGGCAAACTTAAATATTCTAAAATGTGATCTCATTCATTTGGAAGATGAGATTCGAAAATTTTTATTTACAAAAAGTTTTGGGTTTCAAAAAATTGTATAATCAGATGATTTTCAATATTTAATTATATTACGAAAATGGATTATTTTATTTTTTTTATTTAAATGTTTACGAGATGATTAATAAAGATACAATGAATATTAATGTTAAAATTTGTAATTTTTTTAATATTGGAAATATTTCTTTTATTAAATTATGATAACAAACTTTAAAAAATCATGTAAAAATTAAAAAAATCTTCGAAAATTACTCAAAATCTCCACGTATATTTTTTATATAATAAAATTAAATTATTTGATGTTAAATTGTTTAAAATATTCAATGTAATACAATTATCTTGAAACCGCATAGCATATTTTACAAATTTTTTGAAATCACTAATCACATTTTACGAAAAAATAATTTGTCAAAAGATATTGCACATGAGGTATTTTTGAAATTTACCCCTAAATATTTGATACATTGATTTTCCCGATGATTTTTGCCAATATTTATTAAATTTCAGAAAGGAAGTCACTGTATCATTGACTTGTTCAATCGATTGACAACATTAATACAAATTAAGCTAGACGTATAGTTAATCCTCAAAGTTGGCATTTTTTTAATTTTCATTTCTAATTTTGATAAATATGTACTGACCTCTTAAATTTGATAAAAGTAAACTCATGAACTTTCCACAAAAAATATCAAGGTTCCCGGGGCTATTACGCATTTAACCGTTAAATAAGGTTAAATGAATTAATCCACCTCCAAATAAAATATATTCCACGAAACCTTCTTAACACTTATATCTAAAAAAAAATGGTTCTTAACCTGAATATATATGTAATACTTTTCACACATTTTTTATGCAAATTGGATTATTATGTTAAAAGGTCTAATTAATCGTGCATATTGGTGATTAATTTTTAAATTTTTTTGATGTTACTTCGAATTTACAAAAGATCCACTTAATCATCTGAAGTTGGTAAAAATGAATCAATTTACTCCTCAACTCGACTTCACATGAGTTATACACTCGCGCTAAGTAATCAATTTTGAAAATTCAAGCAAATAAGGTTACAACACGTGGCATTATTTTTTTAAGAAAAGAAACAATTTAATTTTATCTATTCATCTTCCTTTCAATCTGGACTGAGTTCATCTTATCTCGCCACCATCACCACCACCGGCGAGCATGTCCATCCTCCACCACCGGTGGGAACTTCTCCGGCCAACATCTTTGCTCGTCGACTAATGGTTTTCCCACATTTTCATCCATCGTCAATCAAGCAATTAAAAATCAAGCAAAATCAACCCAGTAGCATTGACTTTTGTTTCTAACAGCCCATTAAAATCAAACAAATTTAGAACTAATTTGTTGTACAAAGGGAAAAAATGTATTCTCTAATCCATAGAAACTTGAAACCGAAACCAAAGTCTGAAGCTTCGTTGCTAAAGGTGAGAGGCATCGACGAAATATAAGGCTGAAGTTGACGATTTGCAGTTATGTAAAGAGGTTTAAAATAGTGTTCATATCCGTAAGATGTATTCTGATATCCAAATCTAATATGCAATTGTTCATATCTTCTTTCAAACCATTAAGAAGCGGGCGGGCACTCAACCATGAGACTCTAGTCCATATTTCTAAAAATGGATATTTGCATAGGTGATGAAGCTACAGGGGTTGAGGGTTTCAGATTTGGATTTTTGAAATTTTGAGGAATTTGAATTGGGCGTCATTCTAGTTCTCATTCTGCAACACCAATTGACTTTGATTTTTACCAATTACTTTCCTTTGATAAATGGAGTGAGAATGAGAGTTTGAGTGAAAGAAAAAGATCCACGAAGAGAAAAAGAAAGAAAAAATATATATATTTTCTTAATTTTTGTCAACAAAATCGCTTAAAAAGTCAAATTGTGGCATGTCACTTGCCAACTCGGATTGAAGAGGCAAACTGGTTCAATTTTATTAATTTTAAGGGGTTAATTAGATCTTTTGTAAGTTCAGGGTGACACCTAACCATTTAAGTCAAGTTAAGAGAGGTAACAATGCATTTGGCATTGTTTTATAAAGGGAATGTGGAATTACAAAACATGTTTTGTGGTTCAAAAAATTAACAAACCATGATTTTCTATAATAAACCATGCACAATAAGAGTAATTTTGTCCACTTTGAACTGAAAGCTTACTAGTTAGTTAGAGATAAATTTTGAAAATTTTTTGGAAATGCAAATATTTTTTAATTAAAAGTCTATAAACTTTAAAAATCATAACAAAATGAATAATTTCTGACTTGCCCAAACATCGATAGAATTAAATTTTTTTCAGAATATGAGCAATTTTACAATAATAATTAAGAAAAATTATAACTCCATCCCACTCATATATGAACTCGAACATATGACATATAAAATGATAATTTCAATCTCAACCAATAAGTTAAGGCTCTGTTCTTTTCAATTGAAAATATTTGTTGAACCTAATTTAATAATATTTCACATTATGTTGAGTTTTCGAATAACAAACTGATTAAAATAGCAAAATTAATTAGGTACTAAGTAGATTCTGAAGTTACGTTGTTAGTATAGTTAAGTTTAATTAATTAAACTCGACTTGCTATTCAAGGGTTAATCATATAGAATTAACTTAGGTTGCTTGTTTATTAGTTTGGCGAGCTAAGAAGCAAAGCAAACAACTCAGCGACAAAATTTAGTTTGAGATAACTCAGCTTTGATTATTTAAAAAAATATTTTGCTAAGTTAAAATTGTATGCCTTTAACAATGCTCTATCACAAAATATTTCTACAGTCTAAGAGAAACGAACTGTTCTCGTCGCATTTCAGAAATAATCACGCAAATCTGCAGTGTTACGATTTCAAGCGTACCAAAGAAAGCCATGTAGCAGCTCACACTCTCTCTTGCAAGACATAATAAAATTGAAGATCATGACTCGGAGATAAATTCATCAACAGTTTAATCTTGCACTGTAACGTACAAATTTCTTAGATCTCAGTCTTGATAATTATACAACTGGTTTGGACTCCATCAACTTTTTCACAAAGATACTTGTGGAACTTTCACATTTTGGAACCCAGAACTATCTATTTAAGCATAATCTCTCTAGATTTGCAAATCTGGTTGATGCCATGGCGCACAAAGGTGTTCTTATGGGTGTAGATATTAGAAAATAATGTTTGGAGTTAAGAAATTATAGATTTCAACGTTCATTTTCCTTCTATTGATGTTGTTTATGTTTGTCATCTTGCTCCTGTGGCAAGTTTTTTCTTATTTCCCAACATGGTGAGATTTTGTTTTTCTAATTATGGTAAGATGTTTTGTTTGATGTATTTTTTTGCTCGTGTATCGGTCAAAATGTACTTCGTCGTTCAGTATCCATGAATTATTTTATTTTTCTTAAAAAATAAAATAATGTCAGTCCTGTGAAATAGACAATGTTTTCATAACTGCACCGGACATTAAATCGGTGAAGTTACATGTACACGGTATTACCGGTACGATCAATGGTATAACTGATAGTTTTACCAGGCAACTAATTCGAAAAAAATGATTTATATATAAAAATACATTAATATCTGTATATTTATAATATAAGTATAAAAAAACTATAATATTTCATTTTAATATTATTACAGCTATGTGTTAGATATATGTTTTAGATTATCATTGTAGCAATTCTTATTTTTTTTATTTGAACACATTATACTAGTATTTTTTATATATCGGTATTTTTAGTGAACAGTACTGGAATCATTTATGGTACACTATTTTACCGCTACAATCAGGTGATATGGTATGATACATACGGTATTGATAACATTGGAATACGGTATTGATAACACTGCAAATGGAAATAGATACACTTTCGTGGGTTGCTCAAAATACTGTTACCTAAAAAATCCTACCAAGACTCAATATGAGCCACTTGATAAACAGAAAATGAACTTTTTGCATAAAAAATTAACTCATTAATTTCCTGCTGACAATAAAGAACCAAAATTTAATTATCGATAATGAAATAACAAGTGTCGTGAACTTTATAGTTATAGATATTTAATTTGCTTAATACAAGTGAAAAATATAAAGTTGCTTGCTTGCTCATAGATAAAGCAAGGTTTCATCAAAGTTACTCGAGCAATCGTTTCAATTCTCCATTCATAGATTAAAAAAGAATAATAATTTTGAAAAGAAAAAAAAAAAGTGTTTAAGCAAAGATTCTACTCTTTTGTAGTATAAATTCAGACTTTAGACAATGCACACAAAATAGAAAAATAAAGAAAAATGCTGTTTACCATTTAAGGGGTCTAATCTACTTTAAACTCTACTCTTTTTTATAGATTATTTTGATTCCACATTGCATACTCTAACCATTTCCCTATTCCATAACCAAAAAACTCTTTTAATTTGAAGTAATATTCATAGGGGTGGTCATCAAAATTGATAATTAAATTTCATATCTTTTTTATTGTTTTGTGTCACTTTATAAACATCTTTCTCTCTTAATTTGGAAACTAAATTGCCCTCTCCTTGCAAAGCCTAATTCCATCTATACTCCCAAATTATAATTCCTTACTTTTTTAAATAATGATAATGTACCTTTCTTTTTAGCTTATATCATCATTTGTTATGATATTTAACCTATAATAAAATGAACATGTTCTATATTGAAACACTTTCACGAAAGTTTTTTCTGCCCCGTCTTCAGTGTCTAGAAGAAAAAGAAGAGCTTTTTAATGTTTTAGTTGTCGACTGATTAAGTACTTTTTTATGTCTTTTTATGCTAACCTTATAAATAAGGATATTTAACCATTTAACTTCTTTTCCAAAAATATTTTCCTAAAATATTTTTATTTTTCTTTCTTTTTCTAGTTTTGGTTTGTATTTACGTTATTTTTCCGTTCTAACTATTTGTCTTCTTTTTCTTATTCGTGCTCCCTCTCTCTGTCTACCTCCCTCCCTTTCAAATTGCATCTTTTACGACGATTTCATTAGATTATGATTTTTACAGATTTCGGTTTAAATCATCTTCTTGGATCACTGTTTCATCAAATTTCAATATGTCTTTTCTATTACTTTTTCGGGCAATTTCAGCTTAGTTTTTTTTGCTACGGTTTGTTTGCTCTTTGTAATTTTTTTTGTAATGGAAGAAATTGATATTTTGGTGCATTATGCTGATGTTGTAATGGATTGAGCTTTTTTTATAGCGACATGTTGATCTTTTCCACAGAATTGCTTTTTTGATTGAGCTTTTCAATTTTTCATTCCTTTTCCAGTGTTTCGAGTTGCTTTCAAGTGTTTTATGGTTTCCATTCCTTTTCTGACTTCCATTCTTTTTCTCTTTGTATTTTGTGTATTTTTTTTTCTCACTTTCGATAGATGATATTAATGGTGGAGTTTGGAATGATGATTTTCAACTTTCTAAAATATGGTGTTTTGTGGTTTTTGTTGCTGATAAATTTGTTTGGTTTTTAGATTTAAAGGGAAAATATCAGAGAATTCGAATCATTTGAAGATAAAAAAAAGTATTAAGATCCAGTTTCAAATTTCTCATTCGATAGTTTCAGATTCAGTCATTATACTCAATATAATAGTCATATGACAAATAATATTAGAGAATATTCAAATAATTGGAAAAGTTCCAGTTTCCGATTCCACTTTCAAATCTAGTTTCATTCAGTAATTATACTTGGTATAATAGTTATTATAATGAATAATACCAGCGAATATTAAAATAACTAGAAATAAAATAGTACTAAAATCTAGTTTCAGATTTCATATTAGTATAATACTCATTATACTTGGTATAATGGTATACCTGGTATCATAGTCATTGTAACAATTAATACCCGATAATATTCAAATTATTGGAGATAAAGAAAATATTATGGTCCTATTCAGATTTCATATTCGAACGGTATAATAGTCATTGTACCTGATATAATAATTATAATTTCATCGTTGGTAATTGGTTTTAAAAAATCAAAACCTGTTTTTTCAAGTATTTTAAAAAATCAAAATTTAGAATGACATAATTTGAAAAATAAAACTTAAAATGTGGGGTTAGAAAAAAGATGATAATTTTCACTCTCTCATGCTTTACTCTAGGATTAATGAAGAGAATCCAAATCCATCCTCAAAACTCATTTTCCTCCATATGCACTCCACTACATTACAATCTAATTTTATTTCCATACAAAAGTACTACACTAAGAAAGTTAGAACTTGTAAAACATTGAATAAGTTAGAAATTATAATACATTGCATCCTCCGGCTCTCAAATTTTGTTTTTAGATAAAAGGTTGAATGTAGTAGGATCCCCTGAAATTGACTCCAAACGTCAATTGCCCCTCAACTTTTAAAAGTTACAAGTAACCAATTAACTAAACTTGCAAAAGGTACATAACTTTGCCCATCAATGTCACCTGACGATTTTCTCCTGATCTGATTTTTCAAAGATATCATTATTCTGATTTATTTATCTTTAATTAAAAGCTGACATGTGAAATTGGGAAGTAAACTTGTAAATTTTATGCAAGTTCATGTGATTATTAGAAACTTTTAAAAGTTCAATTAGGCATTTTGAGGGGCCAAATCAAGGATCTCAATGTATTAACCTAGTTAAAAAGTCCACATGTCCAACTTATTATACTTATAACAATTGGTAGGCCCGATTGAGCCATGGAACCTATGAAGCTTTAGCTCCTTTGCTTCAACGGATTATTCACATCGATATGAACTCGGTAATTCGGATTTGAAGAAATTTCAGTTCTTGATTATTGAAATCATTCTCATTTGATTCTGCAAATTCGAAACAAAATTCCTTCCTGCTTCACATAGCTACATCTTGCCAATGATTTAATGGCTTCGGCACAATCAACTTGTTAGATGTTACTAAAACTCTTAAGTTTTACCCTTCCAAACATTATCAGAATCCATAGATTGAAAACAACCTACACATAAATCGGTTGGGCTGACCCATTTTCTAATATGCACTTCTTGTTTTGGAAGTTACAAATTGTACAACACAAGGACCATTTAGAATTGTTTTTGCTAGAATCTGTTGGAGATGTTGGGTTATTACACATTGGAAATAACAAATTATAAAGGGTAGGATATAAGTGTGTAAATTGGGCTTTACCACAAGCCAATTGGTTCTGTGTTAGATGAACTCAATCTCACTTGTATATTCATTCAAGATATCGAGTCCAGCACTTTCCGAGTACATAGATTCTCTACATCGTATAGAGCGAAGGAAGACTTCACAGCTGAAAAGATCTTAGCTAAGTTCGAGTTTAAAATATTGGTGGAGTTTAGCTAACGGAGAGACTAGACCCATTGAAATCTTGAACCTTGACAAGTGGCAATTGGTCCAGGTCCAGTGCACTTGAAGGGAAGTGTTGGAGATGTTGGGTTATCCTACATCGGAGATAACAAAGTACAAAGAGTAGCATATACATGAATAGAATTTAACACAAGTCATTTGATTTTATGTTAGATGGATTCAACCTCACTTGTATACTCACTTAAATTATCAAGCTCAATATTCTCCGAGCTCACGGATATCATGATCACAAAACAATGAAGTTTCTAACTGATATGCCCATGTATTATAGGATAAGATAATATAATAATAAATGTGTCTCATTTTGTAATTGAAAGAAAAAAAGATGATCATGTATACATATTATATATAACATTGATTTGTGCTAAGTTTCCTGCCTAACATCCATACTAAATTGCTCATATCACAATTGTTATGTTGGAATATCTTTTTACAGCAAAGTCAGGCACCCCAATTAATATTGTCCCATGCTTTCAATTTTATTATTTTGCCTCAACTCTTTCCCCGCACCTATTATTTTGCTTCATTTTTTATTCGCTTCAACTACATGTTTTTAACTTATGAACGCAAAAAATTTATTATCTCGTAACCTTACTTATACCCTAGCAAAACAATCACTTGTAATCAAAGTCAAATGTCTAGTATATGCCAAATTTAGGGAGTTCATATTTTTATTTGGAAGTTCAGGGGAGCATGTATTTTGCCTCGATTAAATGTTTCCCTAACTTTGAAAAGTTCCTATCAACCTTTTTAAATTTGGTAAAAATGCACTCGCAAGCCGGTGTCACGTAATTGGTTTTTGACTTTTTAAATATATCAAATTTTTTTTTTTTTTCACCAACCAGGAGGTGACATGTGATATTGAAGAGATAGTTGGACTTTTTAAAATTAGGACGAAAGTTCATTTAAATTATGTATATGCATGAATGATTGATAATCAAGTGGACCATATATTGGAATTAGGACAAAATTTATGTAATCCAGAGATCGCAAAACGGCACTTCAATCAATTCTTTTGATACTTTATATACAAAACACCACCCCACCACATGCACACAGCTCATCAAACCTCTTTTCTTTTTGTGGGGTTTGTTTCTTCATTTCATATTCTTCGAGCAAATACCTTACAAAACCATTTCACACGAGTTCTTATCAAACTATGGCTCTTTTGTTTTCAACTAAAACTGAACATACTGAAACTGAACTGAAACTTATTATTCTAAAACTGAAAATACTAAAACTTAATTGAATAATAATTATTTATATCAATAATAACAACATTACCTTTTAAATATATAATATTATATTTTAGTTTCATTAATTTTATTATGATATTTTATTGGATCCTTAACTTTTTTAGCATTGACAAAAATCATACTTTGTAATATTACTTTGGGACAAATGTGGTTTAATTAAAAATACTACAAAATAAAAAAAGTAATTAAGTTAGTAGTGCGGAATTCTAGTGTACAACAAATTTGAGAGATGAACTAAAGTAATAACTAACATGTCGATGGGGATAGTGAAAATGACGACATAGACGAAGATTGAATTAGAAAAATTAACCTAACCATGAATTATAATATTGTAATATTTCTCAATTATATTGTTAGTAATGCGAATTCTACTGTACAACAAATTTGAAAAATGAACCAAAGCAATATCCAACATGTCGATTAGGATAGTGAAAATGACAACATGAACACGAATTGAATTAGAAAAATTAACCTAGCCGTGATTTATAAAATTATAATATCTCTCAATCATATTGTAATAGGTATTTTTTTAATACTTTATAAATTAATTATTTTGTATATTTATTTGTTAATAAACAAAGTTATTTGTTATTAACGATAATAAATAATCAAATTTTAACATATTATTAATAATATTCTTAAATAATTTTTGTTACTTACTATTTATTTTATTTATGATTAATATTTTTTTTCTATTTTCTCATTCTAATAATATATATATTTATAATTACTTTAATAATATTTATAATAATATATGAACTGAAACTTAATCAAAACTCAAAATAAAAGAATCCATATGTAAGAGCTATGCATTAACGTGGGTCCTACTTTATTTTTTATATATTCTTTTTTGTGAACATATTACAGCTAAAATCCCACTTGATCCTGCTTAATGCCACTGCTTCGGAAATGCTGATCTTCATTTATGTTGTAAT
>CATIWQ010499390.1:0-25371 GCA_949673415.1 Euphorbia schlechtendalii
TATGTGTGTGTGTGTGTGTGTGTGTGTGTGTGTGTGTGTGTCTGTGTATGTGTGTGTGCGTGCTATTATATTTGCTTCATAGAGTAAAAGTGCAAGGACATAGTGGATGCTATGTGGTGTGAGAACTGCACACACGTGTTACCAAGAACGGTCTAAATATCCCTAGTCATAGTTTCATTGGGACTGGACATCATGAAGTAGATAGACTAGCATGTGTAGGCTTACTCCTTGGATTGTATCTAAGAAGCCGATATCACGAGCAAAAGGTGGTACCTTGAGTTAACACATGAATGTATTAGGTTAATCCATTGGAGACCGTTATAAGACAGACACTTGGAAATAACTATATCCATGTGTTTGTTCATATCTTATTGCAATAGTAGTACAAGTATCCTCAAACCTGATACACTAGTTACCTTATGTGGGAGTTGCTATACTTTGGGTCATTCTTATTCATACTCTAGTGATCAGGATGATACAGGTGATTACGGGTATAGTGATGATCACTCATTGGTAAGCTAAGTAGTCAAGATGGGATCCATTACTCCTGTTATAGTGATATAATGGGAGATGTACCTTAAGGCCTCTTGCTGAAGAGACACACCCATAAACCACTAATAAAAGTATAAGATTGATAGAACGGGTTTCTAGTCAATCTTGATACATTATGGCGAGTGGTGTTTTTTGTGAACAAGTCTAAATTCCATAATAGCTACGGCTATTACATGGGCTGACACTTAATCCAAGCTCAATAGACTAGATGGTACTTAACCTGATGGAAGGAGTGAATTGTATTGGTTACTATTGTCGATCCGGAATCATGTGACTTTCTACGTACTGGGGGATCATATGCCTTTAGTAGAAAGCCCATTTGATCGTCTAGATTTATCAGGTTCCATATCGGTCTAGAACATTAAGCCTCAAGGTTCCCGGATGGGAAGCCAAGTATAGGTTAACCTCTAGCAACTCTATACTTCGGGATTTTGTGAAGTTACATACTTTAGGTCTTTAACACATTAAGAAAAGAACTCATAGACTGGGTCTATGCCGAGAATATTAAGGATGTAGAAATCGTTGGAAAAATTGGTAATTGGTTGTATTAAATAATAATTAAAAGGATTAAAGGAGAATTTTTGGAAATATTGCATGGAGTGTACAAAGGGATTTTTCCTGTTACGAGTGGACCCTGTGAACACGGGTTGTTCACAGGTAGGGCGCAGCTGCCTTGCGAGTAAAACTTACTTGTGGGCCACTAGCATGCTCTAGCACTAAGCCAAAGGGCACTAGCGGGTAGCATGCTTGCAAGCGCTACCTTGGTAGTTGTTGCACGGGCCTTCTATGCAGGTACATTAAGGAACCCGCAAGCTAGTCTTGCGGGGTAAGGTAAACCCATTAGGGCTTTCCTTGCGATAGGTGCACAACCCGCAATTTGTGAGCTATGCGCGCCGGTTAACCTGTGTAGAGCTAGAGCTCTGCATGGCGACCCACGTGTGGGATGGGAGAAATCCCATCCCACATTGCTTTTTGAGGGGAGTATTCAACTCCCCTCCTGCTATAAATAATGGTCCCCTTTCTCCTTCTCAACACACTTTAGCTTAACCTTCCTTCTGAGTTTTGGCATATTTTCTTCGCGAGGTCCTTCATGAGTTTCTCCAACATTGCAATAATTTTTTTAAAGGCTTTATTCTATTTTAAAGAGAGACTTCTCAGTAATATTTTTAGGTTGGTCTTTGAGCGGTCTAGCAGCTGCTATCTACCAACAAGTTCTTCCTTAATTGGAGGTTTTGGTTAGTGAAGATCTATGTGGATCAATCGTAGAGGCTGTCTTAGATTGGAAGCTAGTGATAATGGAGTTCTGCCAAATTACTCTAAGGGAATGCCACACAAAAGGAAGGTATGCATCAATTGGTAATGGTCTTTACTTAGATATTAGGTTTCTTTTAATAAGTTTTATAAACCTATACGCATCTATGAAACGTTTTAACTTAGTTATATCAATCATGGCATGCTTAGTAGATCCTTTTTGAAATTTCATCTTGCAAGTTTGAATGTTCAATTACTGTCTTAATTAACCAGTAGTGGTATCAGAGCCTTCCTTATGCTATACATGATTGATGGTAATATGTTGAAATTGGTATTTTCTCTAAATTGATTAAAGTATGCTATGCATGACTTAGGTTTTAATTCTTGTTATAGAAAATGATGTGATAACTACATTAAGGTTGTTTGCTCAAACTTAGTCTAGGTGTTTATCATATAAATTAACAATGTTTTGGCACACATATAAATGCTTTAAATTTAGGGTTGTTTCATACTTCACTCAATTTAAAGAACGAAATCTTTAAATCATAATTGTCTGTGGTACAACGAATCAATGTGCCCATGGTTATTTTGGTAATGATTGGACTTGGCTGCTCATTGCCTTTAAGGGGGCCTCTCCTACTTAGAAATCTCCATCGGTATCAGGTTCAAGTATACCCAAGGGACTTTTAGGACTTAGTTGATTTCTAGCATGGGAATTTGATTCCGCATATGGTTTTACAAACATGGTTTAAGTTATTAAATTAAAACTTATAGATATAGGTGCAAGAACTTAAACATGAACCTTGTTTGTTTTACTCGCTATGCAAAGTCTTGGCATAATGGAATTGTTATGATGTACCAATCTTGAGCATGTTCCCTTAGATTAATAATTCCAAATAGCCTGGAATTATTATTTCATAATCATGTCCATCGTATAAGACTTAGACTAGGGTGAGACCAGCTCCACCAATAAAATCCCTACAACAATATTAAGGTGGTAAATTGTCTTCCCATCATACGTTGTGATACGAACCTTATTAACGGATGTATGGACATGTACAACAATACTTTCCCTTAACATGTGTTTGGTCATGAAACTATATGGGATTAATGCCTTAACCAAAATGGGTTATTTGTCCATGTCAGTGGATCTAATGCCAAATTGGAGGCAAATTTGAGGAGTCTTATAATCAGGTATGCATGTCTTAAGAAAGAGAACTCAAATGGATTAGGAATTGCATGGGATGCAAATGGATGGGTTCTAACCATAGTTGTGTTGTTATAACTTGACCTGCTATAGCAGGGGTCATGATGAATGGCTATGGATGCTACCTACTAAGGAAAATTAGTTAGATCAAATTTCTCGAATTTAAATAGAAGGGGCAATTTGAATGTCAATGAAAATAGTAGAAATTATATATTTAATTAAAGACCTTAATTTAAATGCATGTACATATACTAATTTCTGAACAATTTCTATCTTATATCTATGTGGAATATGATCACTAACAAAAATGCTCGCATTGATATCAGTCCTCTTGTTGACATAAAGTATGATGTTTACGACATCAATGATTGGTTTGAGACTGTTAGAGGAGTTCTTCAGAACTACTACCTGTATTACGTTCTAATCGATCCAAGTCTCAAACACCCTAGGAAGAATGCCTTTGCATGTGAGATGAATGACTATGAGAGGTATAAGGGAAACTCTGAGCTTGCTGCAAAACTCATGTTAGACAACATGCACTAAAAGTGCACATGTGTGTACAAAGGGCTGGATCTCGCAACCATGATTCATCATCTCAAATCGATGGAAAGTTTAGAAGATAAACTATTCCATAATAAGTTGTAGGGAGACACCTCAGTAGTAGAGTTTGTTATATACATATATGACAACTCTGAGAAACTTAAAGAGTTAGGAGTTGAGTATAGTGAGTAGTCTTTGAGGGAAATGGTATTGAGGGGATTACCCAATAAATACGGTTCCTTCAAGAAGATGCTTAAGGATTGTTCTCCCAACTGTACCTTGACCCAACTCATAGACTTGCTCAAGATTTATGAGATTAAATTTACAAATAAACTCAAGGAGCAAGTAAATGTTAAAGGCCTTAAGTTGAAGAAACTAAAAGGTTTAAAAGTTAAGAGAAAGCTTATGAAGAAGTTAGAGTTAAAGATGGAAGATTTTTCTCTTGGAACAAGCTCATCGGATAATGATGAAGGTTGTGGCTCAAATTTCTAGAGGTATGTTCGTACTAGAGAGTTTCTCTATAGTTTTTTATGAGTCTACATGGGTATTGGATATTGGTTGTGGTACTCATATCTGTAGTTTTGTGCAGTGGTTGAGGAACAGTAGAAGGCTCGCAAAGAGGGAAATGGACCTATGAGTTGGAAATGAAGCGCGGGTTGCTGCAACAATTGTAGGGACTTATAACTTTCATTTGGCTAGTGGCCTATTTTTAGTTTTGAAAAATTGCTATTATATTTCTACTATCACTAAGAATAGTATTTCTGTTGTGCGTTTAGCAACAGATGGATTTCAGATTTTATTTTCTAATTATAATTGTCAAATTAGATGGGGTAATGTGCTTTATGCTTATGGAATATGTGTTGATGGCATTTATGTTCTCGATACCGAAACTGAAATTATAAATATGAATAATGTTAAGAAATCAATGTTAGATAATGAGAGATCCTCATACTTATGGCATTGTCGTCTAGGCCATATAAATGAGACTTGCTTAACTAAGTTACACAAATGTGGTGACCTGGGCCCAATGGAATGGGAATCCTATGGGGCGTGCGAACCTTGTTTAAAGGGAAAGATGGCTAAGAAACCTTTCAAAGGAAAGGGTCAACATGCCACTAGTACTTTGGAAATAATACATTCCGATGTATGTGGTCCAATGAGTGTTAAGACTGATACATGAGGGTTTCGTCTTCATAAGTTTTATCGATGATTACTCACGATATGGTTATCTCTACCTAATGAGGCACAAGTTTTAAAGTTTTGAGAAATTCAAAGAGATCATAATCGAAGTGGAGAAACAGCTTGGGAAAAATATCAAGACCCATGGTATTTTGTCCTAATGGACACCTCCTTCTACACCCCAAAAAATGGAGTGTTCAAATGGAGAAATTGAACCCTACTCGATATGGTTTGGTCCATGATGAGCCAAGTAGAACTCAATAGATCCTTTTCGGGTTATGCATTTAAGAGTGTAGTTTATATTCTAAAAAGAGTGCCCTCGAAATTAGTTGATCAAACACCATAGTAAATGTGGTATGGTAAGAACCCATCTCTTTCTCACCTGAGACTTTGGGGATGTCCTGCTTATGTAAAAAGGATAAGTTCAGATAAGCTGGGTGCCAAGTTTGACAGGTGTCATTTGTATGTTACCCTAAGGAGACTATGGGTTATACCTTTTATAATCCCAAGGAACAAAAGGTACTTATTACTAGAAATGTTCAGTTCCTCGAGAAGGAGCATATACTTGAGAAAGCTAGTGGAAGCAATCATAAGTTAGGCACTCAAAAAGATCAAATAAACAATCAACTGGTTATTCCTAACACCTATTGCATAAGAATATGAAAGCATTGAACAACCTATTATAATAGCGACATTGCGTAGGTCAAGTTGGGCTCCAATCGCTCCCGAGCGATACAACTATTTCATCACTGATGATAAGCTTATCTTCCTTATGGAAGATGATGAGCCTAAGACTTACAAGGAAGAAATGGAAGGCTCAAAGTTTGACAAATGGTTTACAACCATGAAGTCAGAGATGGACTCGATGTACAAAAACAAGTTTGGAGCTTGGTTGATGCTACAAGTTGGATTAAGCCCATAGGATGCAAGTGGGTTTTCAAGAAGAAAACTGACATGGCGGTAATATAATTACCTATAAGGTGATCGCAAGGTTTTGACTATACCAATTCTGATAGGCTTATATTCGGTAATAGTGCCAAAAACCTTGTTCCCCACTATTCTACTGATAAGTTAAAAGTTCAAAATACGAACAGGTGTTGTCAATACCGCTTATCAAATAGAAAAATGATGACCACTGCAAGTATACTGTTACGATGTATTTTTAAAAGACATCGATCCCATAGGGAAGGAATTCGATTCTAAAGACAAACTAGAGCTACAGAACAAAAGAAATAATGTAATATTTGTTATTGGAGGGTTTGGATGGTTTCGATGATAGACTGATGAATAGACAGATGCATGACCAAATTAGAGAAGATGTAAATTATATAGAAATTTCCTAAGAACAAGTATAATGGAGAAAAACATGCAAAATCATTAAGAAAATTTCATACACTAGATAACGTCAACAAATACGGTTCTAGACGCCCTAATATTCAATAATTAACCATAGAGCAACACATGAGATGACTTTTCTAAATCTAGGGTAAACGAATTATGACACTTATAAGAACCTTGATAAACATATTACTATGCTTAATACGGGTCACTCTCACATAGCCATATTTAGCAAGTTACCATTCCAAAAATGTTGGCTCACTAAATAGCGTTATAATCACAGATCCAATGATTATACAATCTTATTAACCTCGAAATCACTCTTAAAGTTAACTCGAAAGTATATAACTTGATTAATATAAATGATGCAAGTTGAAATACTCGTTATGACACATAGAAATATCATATATTTCGAAATAGAAAGTATAAGAAGAAAAAAAAGTAAAGTTGTCAGGTTTGCAAGTAAAAGCAAAAGTTGATCAAACCGTATCCACTCTTTAATGGGAGTCGTCAATTCCCGCAATTCTTGCATTCTACTTTGAATTCGATCTCGACTCATACAGAACCTCCGCTAGGATGCTATTCTTTGTGAATATCGAATAAAAGAATATTCAAGAACGAAAACTTTTATTAATAAGTGCTTTGCAATTACACTCATACAATAATCCCTCAAATTTGTATAAAAATCTAATGATTGAAATAAGAATCGAATCACTTATACATTTTTCTCACTAAGACTTTAAACGTAGCAAAATCTATATATTTTCATTATCTATCATACACGCACGCTACTATTCAATTCCTACACTTATTTCCCACACCATGCCCACGAAATTGGTTGAATTTGAACTCTATTTATAGAGTACGAAGGGTTGCGTCTATCCAAACGAAGAGTCGTGTCCATTGGCGAAGGGTTGCATCACTTCATTGTGATTAGATGCAAAGTCTTATCCTTATCCACAATGGAAAGGCACATTTTCATGATCGATTTACTTCCAAAAGGTGTCTTTTCATTTGACAGTTGATGGTGGTTGATCGTTTTTATCTGGTGGTTAGTAGTTGAAAAGATATAACCAATAATCGTCACAAGTAGCGAGCACGAATCACATGTCGTGATCGTGACTTTTGGTTGGAAACTTTCTATTATGAAGCGTGAAAAGTCATGACCACGAATGGGTGTCACAATCGTGAATTGTTCTTTTGTTCATGTTTCTTCTTTGCAACTTTACCGATCTTTGACAACTTCGATCCTAAGCCAAATCTTTGTGTTCCATGCATCATTTTGCACCTTTTTCACTCTTTTACATAGAATTCCATCTTTGATCATTTTTCTCCAGAGATTCACCTGTTTTTGTGTTTGGATTAAAAATAACTACAAACCACATGAAATCTTTTATATGAAGTATAAAATGACTTTAAAACATATCATTTTAAAAGTAAAAATATCATGATAATATGTGTAATTATACACTTATCACACCCCCGACACTTAACTTTTGCCTTGTCCTCAAGGTAAATACAACATAAGTGTATAAAATAGTAATTCAAGTTCATACCTCATTTAGCGAAAGACTATCGTAGTGAGTACGACATTCCCACGTTGCATAAGATTCAAGTAAAGTGTTCGAAATTTCCCACAAATTAGTAATGTGCAAATTATATAGTCCAGTTGCATACCTTTGTTCTTAATGGAGGACCAACTGAATTGCGTCTTTATATAAGCGTTATATGCTTACTCGAATATTACCTTCTCTCAAGTATAGTATAAAGTATTAAGGACAAAGGGAGCACACTTTGGAAAGTTTAATCTCAAGTCATTTTTAGGTAACTTAGGATGCTAAAAACACTCTTAGTGGTTGCATTTTATTCTCCATACCACTCTCCCCTTTTTTTAGTGGTTGCATTTTATGCTCCATACCACTTTCTCACATTTTTTTTCTTTTAATTATATGTTTTTTGAAGTACTCTATACTTTGCACCCATTTTTCATGCTTTGCTACTTTTCTTTTTTTTTCACTCATTGAATGGTTGTAGGTTCTGCTCTGTACCATTCCTCACCTTTTGCATAACTCATTGGTTATCCTCTCTTTCTTTTGATTTTTTCTCTCTCAATACCTTCATCCTTTATTGATCACTTTAAAAGAATTGTGGCAATAGTTTCCCAACACTTTAAACACACTCAATACTTATAGGATGTATTTGAGAATAGCATATAAAATTCATACTAAGAACACTACTAGATATTACTCCACTACTAACTTATCTGTAGCATTAAACTAAAACTATACAACTTATACTAATTGATGTTGCATTGAAATATATATCGAAACTTACTTGGAATGTTGCTTTCGAATGTTACTCACAACTCATCCTTGCCAAATGCTAAATGTTGTGCCAATAAGCGCTCACACTCTCAATGTGCGCTCAAACTCGAAACAAAATTTTTTTCAAAATTTGCACTAACATCAAACTTGTAATACCTAACACTCAAAATAACCTTGGAACATATGTTAGTATAGTATAGGTATGGATAATGTATAAATAACACAAAATCAAGAAAAAATTTTAAATTCTTTTTTGGATTTTTGGGATTTTTTACAAATGCCCCCCACACTAAGAACACAATGTCCTCATTGTGAGAGACTTATTGTTAAAAATGAAAATTTGAAAACTAAAAACAAATAACTAGTCTAAAAATTTGAAAAAGAAAAGAATACAAAAGAGTTAACCCGTTTTTATTGAGAAGGTGAATCCGGAGGACTAGGAGTAAATTAAAAATTTTGTTTTCTAAAGAAAGATAGTAATTTTCGAAGCATCGATTTATTACTCTTCTTTAGAATCTTCATGTCTTTCTTCATTACTCCAAGTTCCGCTTAGCAATTGTACAATTTTTTTTGCATACTCGCCTTCCAATCTTCCAAAGCTTCATCATCTTCTTCTTCTTCTTCATCTTCTTCTTTGATCATCGGAGCCTTTCGAGGATGACGTCTAATGGTTAGATCAGATGGGCCAACGGAAGATTCTTCATGAGTCGAGATTAACTTCTTAGTGTGGTTGGAATAGGAGTAGAAGGAATATACACCATTGTTTTCTTGAAGGAGTCTGGTATTCTTCAAGTAATTCCCATCCATATAACGAAAATACTCACCCTGTTGATGGACATAGGGGAGTTCATTTCACACACCCAAGATGATTGCGGTGATAATTTCGGCCACCCCAATCTTGTTTCTCAAGCTCGTTGAATTTTTCTTCATCATATCCCAAATAATATCCACAAATTTTGCTTTTTGCTTCATCATTACACAAGAAATAATAAACAAATCTTTCTTTTGGACTTTGGTGTTCTCTACTTGACAAAAAACCGAAGTGGAAAGGTATTTGTGGAGTAGGAGAATGCACTCATCCTT
Source organism: Euphorbia schlechtendalii (assembly GCA_949673415.1). Taxonomy (NCBI): domain Eukaryota; kingdom Viridiplantae; phylum Streptophyta; class Magnoliopsida; order Malpighiales; family Euphorbiaceae; genus Euphorbia; species Euphorbia schlechtendalii. The sequence continues at coordinate 9,475 of CATIWQ010499390.1, forward strand.
AATAAGTTTATTGGGAGAATTTTTGGGATCGAAAACTCTCTTACCCATTAAATCTTCCCAAACTCGATTTGCTTGAAAAGAATCCACCATGCTCGATGAATTTTCAATTTCAAATTCTAGCTAAGTACTCATCATCTCTCTTGTGACGGTGTAATGTCTACCTTGGTTACGAAATTGAATCGCCCTCTTCTTCTTATCCTCAAATCGAATGTCACTAGACATTTTAAAATCCAATCACGGTTTTGTGGAAATCGCATTCCCACAAATAGTCTCAAACCAAGATCAGCAAGATACATCACCATTTGTTCATGGAGGCCTAAAGTCTCCAAGAAAACCATATCAAGAAAGATCATACCGTCGATCTCCAACTTGTTTAAAACTTGGAATCTTTTCCCTTCTTCACACGAATGGATGGGAAAAGGACAATCGTAATCTTGTTGATAATTTGGGAGTTCTCTTCTATTCACGGATACCTTAACATGAGGCATATTGGTTTTTGAAGTAAAGGTTGAAAAAGGATGAATGTAGAAGAATAAAGATGAAAGAATTAGAACTTTTGTAAGCTTTGTAGAAGGTTGTGGTGGTTATGGATTCAATCTAGACCTTTATATAGAATTCTAATAGGTCATTGATTGGTCTAAATAGTCAATATAGCCATTTTTCCTTCAAACTAGCCATTAATGGTAGTTTCATCCATCTATCGCATGTTAAATTGCTATCTGCAAAGCTCATATTCTTCCTAAGTCGCGATCTCGAATGCTTGTTGCGATCATGACTTTCTTCATGACAGGAATAGAAGGTTTACTGCATTATATCACGAGCGTGATCTATAATGCGGTCACGACTGTCTTCAATTCCTCTTATTTCTTCAATTTTCAGACTTAGTCTTAGAAAAACTTAGAAAAGCAAATATGTTAAATAATAAATATTTACTATTTTCATACCTTGAATGATTTATGGTGAAGATAGTAATTGGACATCAACATCTTGTTGTTCAAATTTATTTTCATATATTAACATATATTAACAAACTTAGAATGAAACAGACAAACAAACAACAAACAACAAATAATAAACTGTACAAAATCCTAAGCCTAAGTGAAAAGCGAATATTTATTTAGAGGGAAGCGATTCTTTTAGTAGGTCAATCTTGTAGTAAGATTCCCGCAGATCTCGCTCGACATCAAACATCAGTGTATGAATATCATCGATTTTCCTATGAATTGAAATATGCACCTCCATAAGTTCATTTAACTTTCTTCGGAGGTTGGTTGATTTTCATTCTTCCTCCCTCGCTATTTCCCTTTCTCGTTTTCTGTCGACTTCTACACTTTCCTCCCATGATTTCTAATCATAGGTGATCGTATTTTCTCCAATGCACCTGACCAAAAATACATACTCGAAGAAAACTTCCTTTTTTAATTCTGGAATCTCATCTTCATCAGTAAAGACTTAAGTGGCATAGGGCATTCTCCCAATCTGTCCCAATAAATTCTCCATCGTTCGACACCTGTATTCCATCATTCCAGGATTTTGTATGGCAGACATAAGTGTCTCCATCATTATCCCTGAAACATCAATAGGAGTGCTATTCCAGATTGCTTCCATCACAAACAATTCTTCAGGAATGACAAGATCGAAATTTGACTTGCCAAACAATGCACCACTTAAGTAAAAGTGCAATGCGAGCAAACAAGGATCACGAATCCATCAGATATAGGCAGATTCTTGTTTGAACTTGGTTTGGCCAGTCAAATGATTCCATGTTGGTAAAGGGTTCTAGCCAAGAAGCATCTTGTTGTAGTAATCCCTTGGAATTCCCATATATTTATCCAGAGCTTTCATCATCAACTTGTATTCTTTTCCATGATGAGGATAGACTAAGAAGTCCCTCTTATCATTCTTCCACACCAATGTGACCAACATCTCCATACAATTGTCCACACTATTCCCCAGAGTCATATTTGAGTAAACGACAAAGTTAAGAATTTTGAGATAATACATCACCTTGTCATAAACACCAAGGTTGATGAAACTGGTCCTATGAATGGTATAGGAACTTTTGTATTCAGCATCTTTGATAACTTTGAAATGATCACCTTCTTCACGAGAATGGATCGGGAATGGTGCCTCGTACCATTCTTGTAAATTGGACGGAGGAACTAGGTTGGATTTGTTTGCCAAAACCATTTTGAAATGAAATAAATGAGGTATTCAGATTTGGGATTGAATTGTGAATGAAAAGGTTAGAATTTAGATGCAGAAGTGAAAAATTGATGAGCACGTACATCAATTTTATAGAGGTTTGAGGATTAACCATTGAATAACTACATAACTACTGCAGTTATCGCACAGGTCGCGATCATGACTATATGTGGTGATCGTGACTTACAGAGTTTGAGAAATAGAAAGTTTTATGGAGGAATTCATGAGTACGAATGGGGGTTGCGAAAATGAATAGGAAAAATAGAAGAATTTCTTCTATTTATAGAGAATTCAGATGTAATAATATGATGTATCACCTCCAAGATGATTACTAGAATATTTCTTTTTCACATCCAAGTTAGGATTGATAAATTATACAGTTAAGAAATAAATAATTAGATATAATTAGAAAACATACCTTAGTCTCCAAATTTTTTATCTCTAGAATGCACTTACCTTCCTCGACAACGGCGCCAAAAACTTGATCGCAAGGTATTAAATATACTAGTTCAGATATGCTTATATTCGGTAATGGTGCCAAAAACCTTATTCCCCACTTTTCTACTGATAAGTTAAAAGTTCAAAATACAAATAGGTGTTGTCTATACCGCTTTTCAAATAGAAAAATGATGAAAACTACAAGTATACAGTTACGATGTAGTTTTAAAAGATATCGATCCCACAGTGAAGGAATTCGATTATAAAGATCAACTAGAGTTACGAAACAAAAGAAATAATGTAATATTTGTTATTGGAGGGTTTGGATGGTTTGGATGATAGACTGATGAATAGACATATGCATGAATAGATTAGAGGAGATGTAAATTATATAGAAATTTCCTTAGAACAAGTATAATGGAGAAAAACATGCAAAATCATCAAGAAAATTTCATACACTAGATAACTTCAACAAATACGGTTCTAGACGCCCTAATATTCAATAATTCACCGTAGAGCAACACATGAGATGAGTTTTCTAAATCTAGGGTAAATGAATTATGACACTTATAAGAATCTAGATAACAATATTACTATGCTTAGTACGGATCACTCTCACATAGCCATATTTAGCAAGTTACCATTCCAAAAATGTTACCTCACTAAACATCATTATAATCACAGATCCAATGATTATACATAATCTTATTAACCTCGAAATCACTCTTAAAGTTAACTCGAAAGCATATAACTTGATTTATATAAATGACGCAAGATGAAATACTCGTTATGACACATAGACATATCATAGATTTAGAAATCGAAAGTATAAGAAGAAAACAAAGTAAATTTGTAAGGTATGCAAGTGAAAGCTAAAGTTGATCAAACCGTATCCACTCTCTAATGGGAGTCGTCGATTCCTACAATTCCTGTGTCTACTTTTAATTCGGTCTCGACTCGTACAGAACCTCCGCTAGGATACTATTCTTTGTGAATATCGAATAAAAGAATGTTGAAGAATGAAAACTTTTATTGATAAGTGCTTTGCAATTACACTCATACAACAATTGCTCAAATTTGTGTAGAAATCTAGTGTTCGAAATATGAATCAAATCACTTATACATTTTTCTTACTAAGACTTTGAACGTAGCGAAATCTATATATTTTCACTCTCTATCATACATGCACACTACTATTCAATGCCTACACTTATTGCCCACACCATGCCCATGAAATTGGTTGAATTTGAACTCTATTTGTAGATTACTAAAAGTTACGTCTATGCAAATGAAGAGTCGTGTCCATTGGCGAAGGGTTGCATCACTTCATTGTGATTGGATGCAAAGTCTTATCCTAATCTACAATGGAAAGTCACCTTTTCATGATTGGTTGACTTCCAAAAGGTGTCTTTTTGTGGATAGTTGATGGTGGTTGATCGTTCTTATCCGGCTATTGGTAGTTGAAAAGATATAACCAATAACCGTCACAAGTCACGAGCGTGAATCACATGTCGTAATCGTGACTTTTATTTGGAAACTTTCTATTATGGAGCATGACAAGTCATGACCTTGAATGGGTGTCACGATCGTGAATTGTTCTTTTCTTCATGTTTCTTCTTTGCAACTTTACCAATCTTTGACAACTTCGTTCCTAAGCCAAATCCTTGTGTTCCACGCATCTTTTTCCACCTTTTTCACTCTTTTTACATGGAATTCATCTTTGATCATTTTATTCCAGAGATTCACCTAGTTTCTGTATTTGCATAAAAACAACTACAAACCACATGAAGTCTTTTATATGAAGTTTAAAATGACTTTAAACTATATCGTTTTATAAGTAAAAATATCATGATAATAAGTGTAAATATACACTTATCATAAGGCGAGGCTAGTTGTAAAAGGTTACAGTCAAAAGGAAGGCATTGACTATGATGTAACCTTTTCACCAGTAGTCATGTTGAAGTCTATTAGAATACTCCTTGCAATCGCTGCTCATAATGATTATGAGATTTGGCAGATGGATGTGAAAATAGTGCTCCTTAACGGGAACTTGAATATGGATGTATATATGATACAACCCGATGGTTTCACATTCTACGATGGCTCGATGATATGCAAGTTGAAATGGTCCATTTATAGACTTAGGAAAGCATCAAGGATGTTGAATATTAGGTTTGATGAGATAATCTGAGAAATTGGTTTTGTGTCAAATGCTAATGAGCCTTGTGTATATAAGAAGGCTAGTGGGAGTGCGATTGTTTTCCTTGTACTATATGTCGATGACATATTGCTGATAGGAAATGATGTTCCTTTTCTTCAGACAATGAAATCATGTTTGTCAAAGAAGTTCTCCATGAAAGACCTTGGAGAAGCAGCTTTTATACTAGGTATACATATCTACCGTGATAGATCTAGAAGGCTGTTAGGTCTTTCTCAAAGTACATACATAGACAAGCTTTTGGTTAGATTTAAACTTTAGCAGTCAAGAAAGGGTTATCTCCCAATGTCTCATGGAATTAATCTAAATCTGAGTGTCAAAGAACACAAGAGGAGAGACTATGCTTGAATGGAATACCTTATCTTCAATGATAGGATCGATCATGTATGCTATGGTATGCGGTCAGCCTAACATATCACACGAGTTGAGCAACATGAGAAGATTTCAATCTGATCCAAGTGAGAAGCACTAGATGGCCATTAAAACTATCCTTAAGTACTTACCTAGGACTAAGGATATGTTTTTGGTATATGGAGAAGGTGATCTCTCTATGAAGGGATACATTGATGCGAGTTTTAGTCTGATAGGGATATTACAAATCCCAATCAAGATGTGTTTATGTTAAATGGAGGGGCAGTTGTTTGGAAAAGTTTCAAAAAAGATACAACTGTCGATTCTACCACTGAATCTGAGTATATAACTGCTTCAGAAGTAACTAAACAAGCTGTCTAGCTTAAGGGATTGGATGGTGATCTCCGTGTGGTGTCTAGTATTGTAAATCCAATAGCAGTCTATTGCGATAACAACGGGGCTATTGCTCAAGCAAAGGAACCATGGTCTAGTCAAAGAAATGGACATGAACTCAAAAAATACCATCTCATTCAAGAGATGGTAGCTAGTATAAGCTTAGAATACATCCTTATGGACCAGAATCTAGAAGATGGGCTAACAAAGCCATTGACTTAGAATTAGAAGATGAATCATGGTTGCGAGATCCAACCCTTTGTTCACTTGCGCAAACCTGGGAAGCATATGGTCTAACATAAGTTTTATCACAAACTCACAGTTTCCCTTGTGCTCCTCATAATCATTCATCTCACATGCAAAAGCATTCTTGCCGAGGTGTTTGGGACTAGGATCAGTTAAAATATAATCTAGGTAGTAGTTCTGAAGAACTCCTCTAACAATCTCAAACAACTCATTGAAGTTATAAACATCATATTTGATGTTGTTAAGAGGGCCAATGTTAATGCAAGTATTTTCGTTAGAGATGATATTTAACCTAGATATAAAATAGAATTTGTTTAGACATTAGCATATGTACATGCATTTAATATAAGGACTTTAATTAAACACATAATTTCTTACTATTTTATTAACATTTAAATAGCCCTTTCTATTCAAATTGGGGAAATCTAGTTGAACCAATTTTCCTTAGTAGGTAGCATCAATAGTTACTCATCATGACCCCACTATCGTAGGTCAAGTCATAACAATATAACCATGATTGGAACCAGTCCATTTGCATCTCTTGCAATTGCTAGTCTATTTGAGTTCTCTTTCTCGAGACATGCGTACCTAATTGTATGACTCCTCAAATGGGTCTCAAAGTCGGCATTAGCTCCAATAATATGGATAACTAACCCTCTTTTGTTACGGCATTAACCCCATCTAGTCTCATGACCAAGCACATGTTAAGGGAAGGAATGTTGTACATGTGCTTACATCCATTAATAAAGCTCGTATCTTGACTTATGACGGGAAGACATTTTTCCGCCTTAATATAGTTATAGGGATTTCATTGGTACCATTGGTCTCACCCTAGTCTAAGTCTTATACGATGGATATGATTATGAGATAATAATTCTGGGCTATTAGGAATTATTAACTCTAAGGGAACATGCTCTGATTAGTATATCAAAATCATTCCATTATGCCAAGACTCCACATAGCACGCAAAACAAACAAGGTCCATGTTTAAGTTTTTACACCTATGTCTACATGTTTTAATATTGACAACTTAAACCATGTTTATAAAACCATATACGAAGTGAATTCCCATACTAGAAATCGACTAAGTCATAAACATCCTTGGGTATACTTGAATCTAATACCGATGATAATTTCTAGGTAGGAAAGGCCACCTTGAAGTGAATGAGTAGCCTTGTCCATTCCTTGCAGAAATTACCACGGGCACATTGATTTGTTATACCATGGATAATTATGATTTAAAGATTTCATTCTTCAATTAAGTGAAGTACGGGATGACCCTTAATTAAAGCATTTACCTATGTGGTAAAACATTGCTATTTTTATATGATAATCACCTGGACTAAGTTTGAGCAAAACCTTAATCTAGTTATCACATCATTTTCTATAATAGGAATTGAAACCTAAGTCATGCATGGAAAACTTAATCATTTCATAGAAAATCACATTTTAACATATTACAATCAATCATGAGGCATGTTTTGATACCACTGTTAGTTAATCAAGATAGTAATTGAACATGGATAAAAAGCAAGGTGGAATTTCAAAAACTTAAAATTAACTTAAGGATCTCCTAAGCATGCCATGATTGTTATAATCTAGGTTAAAATGTTCCATAGATGCTTTTAGGTTTATAAAACATATAAAAGAAACCTAGCATCTAAAAGTTTAAAGCATTACCAGTTGATGAGTGCTTGATCTCTCTTCGATTGCGACGTTCCCTTTTGCGCAATTCCGATAGCACTAGCTTCCAAACTAGGAGAGCCTCTATTACTTGATCCACATGGATCTTTACCGACCAATGCCTCGAAGAGGTAGAACCCGTCGATTAATATCAGTTTATAGATTAATTGTAAATCAACCCGAAAATCCGAAACAGAAGGCTCACTTAAATTTACAGCCTTCTAAAAGAACTCTTCAAATTATTTGGAGAAACTCATGGAGGATCTCGCAAAACAAAAGAAGAGAAAGAAATTAGAGAGAAAATAAGCTTCAAAATTTTTGGTGTGTGTAAATAATGAGAGGCAAAAGCCTGTTTATTGAGAAAAATGGGGGAGTGTTAGACTCCCTTTCTAACTCTATATGGGATAGGATTAATCCTATCCCATGTAGGCAGGTCAGCCACGTGGCTAGGGTTACCCGTGGGCTGACCCACGGGTTTCATAAGGGAAGCCCATGCTTACAGCCTCGAGCAAGTGCTACCATGGGTAGTGCTTGTGCCCTTGCAACCGGCAAGCCCGAGCGCTAGCGGCACATGAGCTTCTCTGCTCGCGGGGTAGCCGTGAGGGCCCCACCTCGAATAACCCGTGTTCTTTTCAGGGCCCACTTGCAATAGAAAAAATCCCTTCCTCGCTTTGACAATCTTTTCCCTATCTTTACATCATTTCTTTGAATTAGTAATTAATTAATAATTCCTCTCACTGATTTCACAACTTGTATTTTCGGTATAGATTCAGTCCATAGGTTCTTTACATGGTTTGATAAAGACCCAAAGTTTGTGACCTCATAGGATCCCAAAGTGTAGAGCCGTTAGAGGTTAACCTAAACTTGGCTTCCCGCTTGGGAACCTTTAGGCTTGGTGTTCCAGACTGTTATGGAACTGGATAGCTCTAGACGATCAAATGGGCTTTCTAGCAAAGGCGTTTGATCCCCCGATACTTGGAACGTTCTGTGCCTATGAATTTATCCGGTTAGGCAGTAGTAACCCGTACAATACACTCCTTCTATCAAGTTAAGTACCATCTAGTTTATTGAGCTCAGATTAAGTGTCAACTCATGTAATAGTCGAAGCTATCTTGGAATTAGACTTGTTCATGAAGAACACCACTCAGCGATTTTGTATCTTGATTATCAAGAAACCCATTCCATCAATCGTATACTTTGATAAGAGGTTTATGTGTGTGTCACTTCAACAAGGGGCTCTAAGGTACATCTCCATTATATTACTATATCATGAGCGATGGATCCCATCTTGACTATACAGCTTACCAACATGCAATCATCGTTATACCTAAAATCACCTGTGTCATCCTGATCGCCAGGGTATAAATAAGTATAACCCAAAATATAGCAACTCCTACGTAAGGTAATCGGTATCCCAAGTCTGAATATACTCGTACTGCTATTGCAATAAGACATGACAACGACACATGGATATAGTTATTTCTGAGTGTTTGTCTTATGGCGGTCTCCAATGTATTACCCAAATACATTCATTTGTTAACTCAAGGTACCACCTTCAGCTCATGAGATCAGCCGCTTGGAACTAATCCAAGGAGTAAGCCTACACATGCTAGTCTATCTGCTCCATTGATGTCTAGTTTCAATGGAACTATGACTTGGAATATTTAGACTATTCATAGTAACACGTATGTGCTTTCTCACTCCACATAGCACCCACTATGTCCTTGCACTTTTACCCTTTGAATTAGTCATGGACTTTATTTTCATCAATGCGCATATACATATCCAAATATATGTGATACCAGCGAGATATAAATAAAATGAAGCATTATTATTAATAATTCAAAACTGTTTTTACATTATAGCTAATAAAGACATATCGCCCTAATTGCCTCTAGGACATATATCATGTCTAACAATCTCCCACTTGCACTAGAGCCAATTGGCCATGTGACTTATTCCATACTCGTTAACATGCTGGTCGTGTTTAACCTAAGTCAATGGTTTGGTTAGCCCATCAGCTAGATTTTGATCCGTTGGGATGTATTCTAAACTTATATCTTTTCTAGATACCATCTCATTTATGAGATAATACATTCTGAGTATATGTTCATTTCTTTGATGAGACCGTGGTTGCTTTGCCTGAGCAATAGCCCCATTGTTATCGGATTTACAATGCTAGACACCACACTGAGATCACTAATAAATCTCTTAATCCATAAGGCTTGTTTAGCTACTTCTGAGGCAACTAAATACTCAGATTCTGTCATTGAATCGGTAGTCGTATCCTATTTAAAACTCTTCCAAATAACTGCCCCTCCATTAAACATAAACACATAACTTGACTAGGACTTATAATCATCCTTGTCAGATAGAAAACTCACATCGGTGTATCCCTTTAAACTGAGATCACCTTCTCTATAAACTAAAAACATATCCTTAGTCCTGTCGTCTAGTGCTTCTCACCTAGGTTAGATTGAAATATACTCATGATGCTCAATGAATGTGACATCAGGCCGAGTGCATACCATAGAATACATGATGGACCTTACCATTGAGGCAAGGGGTATTCCATTCATGCGTAGTCTCTCTTCTTGTGTTCTCAGACAGTCAGATTTAAAAAGATTAATCCCGTTAGACATAGGGAGATAACCCTTTCTTGACTGCTCAAGGTTAAATCCAGCCAAAACCTTTTTTATGTATGTACTTTGTGAAAGACCTAGCAACCTTTTAGATCTATCTCGATAAATCTTAATACCAAGTATAAAAGTTGCTTCTCCAAGGTCTTTTATGGAGAACTTCTTTGACAACCACGTCTTAACTGTCTGAAGAAAAGGAATATCATTTCCTATTAATAATATGTCATCGATACATAATACAAGGAAAATGATCGCACTCCCACTATCCTTTTTATATACACAGGGCTCACTAGCGTTCGATTGTCTCATCGAACCTAATATGATAACTCCTCGATGCTTGCTTAAGTCCATAAATGGATTTCTACAACTTGCATACCTTAGAGCCATCCTTAGATGTGAAACCCTCGGGTTCTGTCATAAACACATCCATGTCTAGATTCCTGTTAAGGAATGATATCTTCAAATCCATAATCCAAATCTCATAATCATAATGAGCGACGATGGTAAGGAGTATCCTGATAGACTTCTGCATGGTCAATGGTGAAATGGTTTCATCATAGTTAATGCTTTCTTTTTTACTGTACCCTTTTACAACCAACCTTGCTTTAGAGGTAACTATGTTACCATCCATGTTGATTTTCTCCTCGAAAATCCATTTTCATCATATGGGCTTAATCCCACTTGGAGCATCAACCAAGTTTCAGACTTGATTTTCCTACATGGAGTTGTTCACCACTTTTCAACTGATAAGTTTAATAAATTGTTCATGAATTTTTGGCTTAAAAGTACAGGTGTTGTCAATACCACTTATCAAATAGAAAAATGATGATAACTGCAAGTATACAGTTGCGATGTAGTTTTAAAAGATATCAAACCCATAGGGAAGGAACCAGCTTTAAAGATCAACAAGAGAAATGGAAAAAGAAAATAAAATAAATGATTATATTTTAGTTGGGTAGGATGGGATATGATGTGGATAAATGTATATAGATCAGAGTATAAGAAATTAGTATAGATTATCCCTACGAACAAGAATAGCAAAGAAAACATGCAAAATCAACAAAGATATTATGTACACTAGACTAATTTAACAAATTCGGTTCTAGATTTCAGATATTCAATTATTCACCATAGAGTAACACATGAAATGACTTTTCTAAATCTAGTGCAGATGAATTAAGACGATTATATAAACCTGGATAACAATACTACTATGCTTAGTATAGGTCACTCTCACATAGCCATATTTAGCAAGTTACCATTCCAAAAATGTTGGCTCACTAAACAGCGTTATAAACACAAATCCAGTGATTATACACAATCTCGTTAACCCCAAAACTACTCTTAAAGTTAACTCAAAAGCATATAACTAGATTAATATAAAAGACTCAACACGAAATATACATTATGACACATAGACATATCACAAACTTCAAAATAGAAAGTATATGTAGAAAGCAAAGCAAAGTTGTAAGGTATGAAAGTGAAAGCTAAAGTTGATCAATACGTATCCACTTTTTAATGGGAGTTGTTAATTCTAGCAATTCGTGCGTCTGCTTTGAATTCGGTCTCGACTCGTACAGAACCTCTGCTAGGATGCTATTCTTTGTGATATCAAATAAATGAATATTGAAGAATGAAAACTTTTTTTGATAAGTGATTTGCAATTACACTTATACAACAATCGCTCGAATATGTAGAGAAATCTAGTGATCGAAATAAGGTTTGAATCACTTATACATTTTCTTGCTAACTTAGAAAGAAACGAACTCTACATGATTTTCTCTCTATCTAAACACCATATATGCCACTCTTACTCTCTCTACTACCCATTTCATGAAATTGGTGATGTTTGGAGCCCTATTTATAGAGTATGAAGGGTTACGTCTATCCATACGAAGAGTTGTGCCCATTGGTGAAAGATTGCATCACTTCATTGTGATTGGTTGAATTGATTTGATCTTATCCACAATGGAAAGGCACCTTTTCATGATTAGTTGACTTCCAAAAGGTGTCTTTTCATTTGGTAGTTGGTGGCAGTTGATGGCGGTTGATCATTCTTATCTAGAGGTTAATAGTTGAGAAGAGTTGACCAAAAAATAGTCAAAGTTGCAACCGCGAAGTACATGTCATGACCGTGAATACTTGGTTGGCAACTTTCTATTCTAAAGAATACTAAGTCACGACTGTGAATGGTTATCGTGACCGTGAATTGTGTTTTTCTTCATAATCCTTCTTGTAACTTTACCAATCTTCGACAGCTTTGATCCTAAGCCAAATCCTTAAGTTCCATGCATCTTTTTGCACATTTTCACTCTTTTTTCATAGATTTCCATCTTTAATCATTTTACTTCCAAGATTTACCCGGTACCTGCATTTGCATAAAAAAACAACTACATACCACGTGAAATCTTTTATATGAAGTATAAAAATGACTTAAACTATGGTGTTTAATGTGTAAAATTATTATGATAATAAGTGTAATTATACACTTATCACACACCCACACTTAACTTTTGCCTTGTCCTCAAGGTAAATTGAACATAAAAATAAAATAGTATTCAAGTTCGTACCTTATTTGGTGAAAGACTATTGTAGTGAGTACCACATTCCCACGTTGAATAAGACTCAAGTAGATGTCCGAAATTTCCCACAAATTAGTAATGTGCAATTTATATAGTTTAGTTGCATACCTTTGCTCAAAATGGAGGTTCAACTGAATCGCATCTTCATATAAGCGTTATATGCATACTCGAATATTACCTTCTCTTAAGCATAGTATAAAGTATAAAGGACATAAAAAGCACACTTTGAATAATTTTCTCTCAATAAATTTTTAGGTAACCTAGGATGCTAAAACACTCTTAGTGGTTGCATTTTATGCTCCATGTCACTCTCCACTTTTTTTAGTGGTTGCATTTTATGCTCCATACCACTCTCTCATTTTTTATCTTTTAAGCATATGTTTTTGAAGTACTTTGTACTTTGCACCCATTTTTCGTGCTATGCTATTTTTTCTTTTTTTTACTCATTGAATGGTTGTAGTTTCTGCTCCGTACCATTCCTCACCATTTGCATAACTCATTGGTTATCCTCTCTTTCTTTTGATTTTTCACTTATAATACCCTCATCCTCTATTGATCAATTTCAAAGATTTATGGCTATAGTTTCCTAACACTTTAAACACACTCGATACTTATAGGACTTATTCGAGATTTGCATATAAAACTCATAGTAAGAATACTATTTGATATTATTCCACTTAAACTTATCGGAAGCATTAAACTAAAACTATATAACTTATACTAATTCATGTTGCATTGAAATATATATCGAAACTTACTTGGAATGTTGTTTTCGAGCGTTACTCACCACTCATCCTTGCCAAATTGATTAATGTTGTGCTAATAAAGCTCAATTTCAACATGCGCTCAAATTTTGCACTCACATCAAACTTGTAATACCTAACTCTCACTATAACCTTGGACAAATATTAGTAAAGTACAAGAATGGATAATGTAGAAGTAACAAAAATTTTTGATTTCATCAATTTTTTTTAATTTTATTCATTTTTTTTATTTTTCCAAATTTTTACAAATGCCCCCCCACACTAAAGAACACAATGTCCTCATTGTGAGACATATAATAAAATCAAAATTAAAAACTAGTCTAAAAATAGGAAAAAGAAAAGTAAAGAAAAGAGAAAACCCGTTTTATTGTGAAGGAGAATCCGGGGGACTAGGAGTGAATTAACAATTTTGTTTTCGAAAGAAGGATAGTAATTTTCGAAGCATTGATTTATTACTTTTCTTAAGAATCTTCATGTCTCTTTTCATTACTTTAAGTTCCGCTTGGCAATTGTCTAATTTTTGTTACATGCTCTCCTTCTAATCTTCTAGAGCTTCGTCTTCTTCTTCTTCATCTTCTTCTACTTCAAGCATTGTAGCTTTTCCATGTCGACGGCTAACGGTTGGATTAGATGGTCCAACGAAAAATACTTCATGAGCCAAATTTAGCTTCTTCGTGCGGTTGGATTAGGAGTATAAAGAATATACACCATGGTTCTGTTGAAGAAGTCTGGTATTCTTTAAATAAGTCCCATCCATACAGTGAAAATACTCACCCCGGTTGTTGGACATAGGGGAGTTCAGCTCTTGCACCCAAGATAATAACGGTGATAATTTCAGCCACTCCAATCTTGTTCCTCATGCTTGTAGAATTCTTCTTCATCATATCCCATATGATATCCATAAATTCCGCTTTTTGTTTCATCAAAGAGCAAGAAAGAACAAACAAATCTTTCTTTTGGACTTTGGTATTCTCTACTCGACAAAATTCCAAAGTGGAAAAGGTATTTGTGGAGAAGAAGAATGCACTCATCCTTAATAAGTTTATTAGGAGAATTCTTGGGATCGAAGACTCTCTTACCCGATAATCAGCTCAAACTCTTTTTGGTTGAAAAGAATCCGTCATGCTTGATGAATTAACAATCTTTAATCTGAACCATTCACTTATCATCTCTCTTGTGATGGTGTAATGTCATCCTTGATTATGAAATTGAACCGCCCTCTTCCTTGAATCTTCATAGTCAAATGTTACTAGACATTCGAGAATCCAATCTCGATTTTGTGGAAAACGCAAATCCACAAACTTTGTGAGTCTAAGAGAAGATATATAAACCTCTAACTCTCTACGGAGATTTAATGTTTCCAAGAAGACCAAATCTAGGAATATCATCCCGATGATATTCAATTTGTTAAGCTTTTGAAAGCGTTTGCCCTCTTCTCTTGTCCTTAAAGGGAAAGGACAATCATACTCCTCTTGCTATGTTTGGCTTTCTCTTCTAGTTTACTGATTTCTTCAAAGGGATCTTGATTGTTTTGAAGTATAAAGGTTAAGAAGAAAATGTTGAATGTTGAAGATTGAAGATGAAGAAATTTCAGAGATTTGTAAGCTTTTTTGAAGGTTGTGATGGCTAGGGTTTAACTTAAGACCTATTTATAGAGGTTTAAGGGGTCTCTAATTGGTCATAATTAACAATATAGCTGTTTAAGCTCAAAACTAGCTGTTAATGTTGGTTTTAACCATCTGTCACGTGTCAGATCGTGATTTGTAACGGTTATAATTTTCCCTTGTCGTGATCATGATTTTCCTCATGATAGAAACAAAAAGTTTTGATATCCAATAATCACAAGCGCGAATTGTGTCACTATCGCGATCTTCTTTAGTTCTTCAAATTTCTTCAATTTTTAGACATGTACCTATAAAGACTTAGAAACACAAACACAAACAAACATTGTTAAATACAAAAGATTAATATTTACTAATGTAATTATTAGTAAATCCATATTCAAATTCTTCAAAGCCCATAAAGCCTTATGCTCTAATTCTACTGGTAAATGACAAGCCTTTCCATAAACCAATTTATAGGGAGTTATACCAATAGGTGTCTTAAAAGCTGTCCTGTAAGCCCATAATGCATTGTTTAACCTAGTAGACCAATCCTTCCTAGAATTTGAGACAGTCTTTTCAAGAATCCACTTAATTTCTCGATTAGAGATTTCTACTTGACCACTAATCTGAGGTGATATGGGGTAGCAATCCTATGATGTACTCCATACTTTTGCATCAAGCTTTCAAAAGTCTTATTGATGAAATGTGAACCTCCATCACTAATAATGGTCCTAGGAACTCCAAATCTACTAAATAATTGCTTAAGAAACT
>CATIWQ010499455.1:0-10295 GCA_949673415.1 Euphorbia schlechtendalii
TGATTGTCACGACCGTGAATTGCGTTTTTCTTCAGAAATCTCCTGGTAACTTTGCTGATCTTTGACAGCTTCAATCCTAAGCCAAATCTTTAAGTTTCAAGCATCTTTTTGCACCTTTTTCACTCTTTTTTCATAGAATTCCACTTTAGATAATTTTACTCTCAAGATTTACCTAGTATCTGCATTTGCATAAAAAACAACTACATATCACGTGAAATATTTTATATGAAGTATAAAAATAACTTAATTCATAATGTTAAATGTATAAAATTAATATGATAATAAGTGTAATAAGTGTAATTATAAAATTAAAATGTATAAAATATTTTATATGAAGTATAAAAATAACTTAATTCATAATGTTAGAAGAGTTCAAGAAAGTAGATAAGAAGCTGGAGAAAATGATAGAGCAATGTAGATCAAACAAATTCTCAGGTGCAAGAACTTGATGAATGAACAAGATGATGGATAGGAGAGTTTGAATAGAACAAATAATGATCCAGATTATGATGGAGATCAAGGTGGAGATGATTCAACCCAAAAGATGGAAGAGGTAAGAAATTATGTTAAAAACCAAATCATATACACATATGTTAGTTTTGTATATTAAAAAAACGTGTTTTGAATAAACTCATGAGAAATTGGTATATTACTGGTATGAATTGGTATGAATAGACAACAACAGGGAAAAACTAGTAAGAAACTGGTATTTAACTGGTATGAGGATAAATAATGAAAATAATGAATAAAAAACTAAATTGATTCATTAATTGACCATAAATAAGAAGAAGTAGAGCAATTAAGTGAGAGAGAAGGTGGAGGGGGAGAAAATGACGAAGCGATAGAGGAGGAGTGGACATCGATGAAAGAAGTGGTGGAGTGAAAGATAATGAAGAATGGAGCAAAACTATCTCAATTGAAGCAGAGGAGATAAATGATAAAAACATCAGGGGCTGAAAAGATAACTGATGAAGTTGAAGAGGAAGAAATTGAATAAGAGGAAGAAGAGGAGGTCAAGGAAGATGTGGTAAGGGCAATCGCTGACATCGAAATGCACGATGTAGAAGATAAGGTAAATAAAACAACTAAAAAAAAGCCATAGAACAAAACTTTATTGTATACAGCATGAGGCTTATGTACAAAATACCAAACATAGGAATTTGCTAGGAAACTAGTAGGAAAACAATCTGTATTTGTTAAAAATGGAATTAATTACTTATGAATAAAAAAATTAGCAAAAGGTATCTGGTAGCTAATTAGTAGGAAAAACAAAACTTTATTAATAATTATGTAGCATTAATTTGCCAAAGATCAAGTAAAACAAAAGGAAACTGGTATCTAACTGGTAGGAAGAACAAACACTAAATTCAGATGATTGTTTAAATTGCGATGATAGGAAAAAACCGAAGAAGAAGAACAAGAAGGACAACACATGATTAATTTATCATCAAGTGATTCAGCAGAAGAATGACCACTCTTCAAGCCAAGGAAAAGAAAAGCACCAAGCCCAGAAGGGACATGTGCTCTAGATGATTATGATCCAATAGGTGAAGAAATCGATGATGAAGATACAGTTGAGAATTTCTAGAAATTCATAAATGAGAAAATATAAAAGAGGGGCCCAAGGTAAAAAATACATGCACATACAATCTATGAATACAATTATTCTCAACAAAAATCAAAACATAACCAAATCATTTGTTTAAAACATTGTGAAAAATAGGAAAACTCTGTGGTACAGCAAAGATGCAATTCCTGAACTAGATTACAATATCACAACTGTGAGAAGTAAATCATTCTTCACAATGTTGTACAAAGAAGGAGCTAACATCAGCAACAAGGTAAGATTTATCTTCATTTACAAGTAATCATTATATTACTAAACTGTTATAAAAGGAAAGTGGTATGAATAAGCTATAAACACATAATTGTTAAAACAAAAGTGATAGGAAACTAGTAGGTAAATGGTATGAAGACTCATAATTTTTTGGTAAAAATTGAATGAATGTAGTTTTTTATAACAAAGTGTTAATTGAAAAAAGTTTCACTTTTAACATAGCACATTGATCTGGTATCATACTACCTGAGGAAAAAAGGTATGAACCACCAAAGAATCAACTACAGCTTCATAATCGTGGATTTTGCTTTTCATCCAATGGCAAGAGGACAATGGAAAATGATGGATAAGCTACCCATCAATCAAACATTAAGCAGCAAGATCAGTGAATCTAATCTCATTACAAAAATGATGAAAGGAAAGGGATTAAAGTATGGAAAAGAATGGTGTAAAGTCGACAATGTTTTCGTACCAATAATGGCAGGAAACAACCACTGGATTCTAAGGAGATTCGAGATACCATCTCGAAAGCTCTATATATATGACTCCTTGGGCAGGGGATTGCTGAAGAATGAAACATCACAAGCCACTAAACGACACACTACATTAATACCTTATTACTTACAAAATTTGGTATACTGAATGGAAAGGAAGGCATCAAGGAATGTGAAGCCTACATGAGGGAGAATCCACTCGACCCACTTGAAATTACAATGGTCGAGAGCTTACCACAACAATTTCTGGGGTATGTCCTAAAACACAACTCAATTCATTTGAAAAACAACTTTTTCAAACACCAAAAAAACTTATTGGCAAACACAATAAAATTGCAGGGATTGTGGGATCTATGTTAAGAGCTTCATGGAGTATTTAATTGAGGAGAAACCAATACCATAGGATCTTGACATCAATCTCCATACACTAAGGTTGGCTCTCACCTTGTATAATTATGGTGCCAGAAAGAGAGATCTCAACATCGAGAGTGACTAAAAAAGCAAACAAAAAGAAGATCAAAATGGAAGGAAAAAGATGGAAATATGTTTCATATTCAAATTTTTGAGAATTTGTACAAGAAAATTTTTTTTAGTTTTTAGATGATGAAGTTATTTTGAACTATTTTAGTTTACAATTATGAAAATAGATTATGTTTTAATTCATGTAAAAATTGAGATTACATTGCCTAATTGAAAAAGTGTATGAAAAAACTTGTGTGTAACTGGTAAGGAGAAGCAACTGGTATGGAAAAAAATATATGAAGTAAATGGTATGTAACTGGTAGGAATGTGCTATTCTGTTTGTAGAATATTTTTAATGAATGAAAATAAAAAAGGAATTGGAAAAATATAATCTTTTGTGATAATAAAATAAAATATGAAGAATATAGTATCTAACTAGTATGAAGAAAGAGAATAGCAATAGTTAAGAACTAAACATATAAAGAAACTAGTAGGTAATTGGTAGGAAGAAATCAAACAACCATAACTTGTATGAAAAATGACTATTTGAAGGAAACTGGAATATAACTGGTATGAAGTTGCAAATCGGATTAAAAAAATGTGGTATGTAACTGGTATCTAACTGGTATGAAGTCACAATTCCAATTTAGAAAGTGGTATCTAGCTGGTATCTAAATGTTATATAGGTGAAAACTCAAGAAAAGAAGTGTTGGGATGAAACTACATAAGGAAACTACATAACTTGTATGAAAAAGTAATCATTTGTGCTAACAAAGAAACTAGTAGGTAACTGGTATGAAGAAATTAAACAACGATAACATGTATGAAAACTAACCATAATTGTATGAAAACTAAACCAATTACAAGAAACTAGTATATAACTGATATTAAGTTGCAAACCAAATTAAAAAAGGTGGTATGTAACTAGTATTTAACTGGTATGAAGTTGCAAATCGAATTTAGAAAGGTAACTAGTATGAAGAAATCAAACAACCATAAGTAGTATAAGAAAAATCAATAAATCAATTTCTTACAAAGTGATTTCACAAAAAAAAAAACACCAAAATGAACAAAAAAATAACAAAAAAAAAGAAGATCCAAGTATAAAAATGGTTAAACAAAAATCACAAATTATATGTTCATAACAACAACAAAAATACAAAAAACAAAAACTTTACTTCGCCCTTGGACATGTTCTCCTATTATGGCCACTAACACGATAAGAACTACAATGAACACTAAACTGCCTCCTAGTCTCCCAAGTAGCCCTAATTTGTTGTTTCCTTGGCCTCCCAACCCTAGCAACGGAGACTGGATGAAGAATTACTCGATTTGAAATATCTTGAGGAATGTCCCAATCATCTATCAAAAGCATAGGATATACAGTTTCCGCATACATTGCAACCATCTTTTCTTTCGTAAAGAAAATGGAACAATAATCAACCGAATCTAAATGGTTCTTCTATATGACAGCACGCGAATGAGCACAAGGGATCTCATCAACTTGAAACCTTTTACATGTACAAGTACGTTGTTGCATGTCAACAACGTAGTTAAAACCATTCCTCGTAACCAAAAACATATGATAAGTAGAAGCTTGAACCTTAAAAAAACACAAAAAGAAGTTAAAAACAAAATCAATCAACACAAAAAAAACATACAAAAAGACAAAAAAAATACAATATAAAAAACATAAGAAGACAAAATACCTCCATTTTTACAGCTAAATCATACATTTTAAGAATCAGTTTATGATACCGCTTCGTGAGATTCATTGTTGTTTTTTCGCAATGTCCTTGTTAGTTTTAAAAAGCTTCTGCACATATTTTTTAAGAAAGCAACAAGTGAAGAAATGAGAGGCTCTTCACTCCACATTGTTTGATGTCATTGCACCGTACCTATTACGAGTTGAGTGTGCTTGGCTCCATTTCGCTACACCAGCCTTGATAAAATAAGTTGGAATCCCTTCATTTATATCAACAAAAAGAGCAATATTCCTTTCAAAATTGCTGACTTTGTATGAATAGGCTGCACGTTTAAAAATCGTAGCCATCTCGGATGTGTTGCTTTTGTATTTAAGTTTTAGGTTTTGTAATAAGTGATATGTGCAAATTTCATGAATTACACCCGGTAATACTTTATTGCAACCCTTTTCAATACTTGGATGGTGATATTAAACAACAACCATATAAGGTCTCTCGCCAAATGTAGACCTAAACTGATGGAAAAACCACTCCCATGACTCATCTTTCTCTCCATCAACAATGGCAAAAGCAGGAGGGAAAATCATCTCTACAAAAAAAGTTTTAGTAGAAAATTAAAACATAAAAATGTATTAAAAAAGCTAACTGGCAGTTAAAGGTAGGCAACTGGTATGAACTATTTAAAAAACAAAATCTAGTATTTATCTGGTAGAAAACTGTTATGTATGAAATATGCAAATAAACAAGAGGAAAAGGCACACATGAATATACATAAAACTTTTGGAAAACCTTGCATGTATGACATATTTTAACAAATATAAATTGATTAAAAAAGAGCCAACAACAAAACATAAGAAAAAAAGAGAAAAAGGAAAAAGAAATATATTACCTGCCGCATTATATGCATAAGCACATAAGAGCGTGCCATTGTAACATGTCATAAAAAATGTCGCATCCACAATGACACCGGGCCTACAATGCTTCCATCCTTGAATACATGCATTTAATGCCATGAAAAAGTACTTGAACCTATCTCCATTCATCATGATGTTAAGAACAGAACCAGGGTTAGTTTTTGTAATCATATACATCATATTAGGTAAAGTGCTACAAGATTCATGTGGAGTGCCTCTAATAAACTTAAGCGCTTTCTTCCCTAGCACACCATGCTTTCTGATAGTTTATGTCTGCACCCAATCTATCCCTAACATCACTAACAATATCCGTAGGATTGTAAACAATCTTCTCACTCAAATATTTGTTCTTAATATATTTGGAAATTATAGTTCTCATTGCCTGCCTCTTACCACTTTTTCTAAGGTCAACGTTGCAAGAGTGATCCCCACAATACTTCCTAACAACAAAAGCTCCATTGCACTTGCGCTTTGATGATCTAAAAAACCAAGAGTAGTTTGGATCAATACAGTTGAGTTAATACTGCTTCTCGCATGAAATCTAAACTTTGAATTGAAAGTTATTCTTTATAGCATAAAAACTCATCGCATCTTTCAAGATAGATTTATCCTTAAAAACTTGTTTAACCTTCACAATATCAATCATAGATTCAGAAATCTCTACATCCTCAACATCGTCTTTAATGGAATCTTGCTCAACCAAGAAGTTCATCCCAGCCATTTCAATGTTTGTGATATTCTCAATGTAGAGTTCATGTTTATCACACAAATCAGGTAAACAATTTGAACTCGAAGGATAAACATCAACATCCATCCCATTGTAAGATATATCAACTTCAACCATTGCAAACTCATGTTCTGGTTCTACATCAGGCACTAAAAAAAGAGCAAAATATGATTAGTTAATAAACTACAAAAATTAGAAAAAATAATGCTAGTTAGAAACCAGATTCTACCAAAAATTAACAAAAATACAACCTAATACCAATTAGAAACCAGTTACCTACCAGTTAAATAACAGATTCTAACAAGTTACTAACAACTACAAACTTAAATACCAGTTAGATACTAGTTACCTACCAGATTCTAACTATATGCATACAAATAAAAAATTAATATTAGTTAGATACTAGAAACCTACCAGATTCTAACTAAATGCATAAAACTACAAATCTAATACTAGTTATCTACCACATTCTCACTAGATGAATAAAAACTACAAAAAAAAGTTAATACTAATTAAAAAATAGGCTACCTACCAAATCCTAACAAGATGCAAAAAATTAGAAAAAATAATGCAAGTTGGAAACCAGATTCTACCAAAAAAAACAACCTAATACTAGTCAGATACCAGTTACCTACCAGTTAAATAGCAGATTCTAAAAAGTTACAAAAAACTACAAACATAAAATACCAGTGAGATACTAGTTACCTATCATATTCTTACTATATGCATATAAATAAAAAAATTAAAACCAGTTAAATACAAGTTACCTACCAGATTCCAACTAAATGCATAAAACTACAAATCTAATACTAGTTAGATACTAGTTATCTACTACATTCTTACTAGATGCATAAACACTACAAAAAAAAGCTAATACCAGTTAAAAAATAGGCTACCTACAAAATACTAACAAGATGCAAAAAATTAGAAAAAATAATGCCAGTTGGAAACCAGATTCTACTAAAAAACAACATAATGCCAGTTAGATACCTGTTACCGACTAGTTAAATACCAGATTCTAACAAGTTACAAACAACTACAAACTTAAACACTAGTTATATACTAGTTCCCTACCAAATTCTAACTATATGCATACAAATAAAAAATTAATACCATTTAGACACTAGTTACTAGCCAGAGTCTAACAAAATGCATAAAACTACAAATCTGATACTAGTTAGATGCTAGTTATCTACTACATTCTAACTATATGCATAAACACTCCAAAAAAGCTAATACCAATTAAAAAATAGGCTACCTACCAAATTCTAACAAGATGCAAAAAATTAGAAAAAATAATGTCAGTTAGATACCAGATTCTATCAAAAATTAACAAAAAAAATAACCTAATACTAGTTAGATACCAGTCACCTACCAGATTCAACCTGGTTACAATATTAAAGTAACAAATGAAATGTAGAAAAAGATAAAAATGCATAGAGTCCCTTCAGCAATAGCAGAAACAACAGGAAATATACGAATAAACAAAGGAAAATTAGTTAAGTTAACAGTCATTGCATTACATGAAACGAAGAACGTAAAAAAAATCACTGTTAATCTCCATAGCAGGATCTGAAGCAGAAACTTGAAATTCAATTTTCAGATCTTCAACTCGATCATCTATCCTCAAGCTTTCAAACAGAAGTTTATTAAAATCATCAAAATGATAAGAATTCGAAATTGAAACTCCAAAAACTTTGTAATTAACGAATTTAAGATCATCAGTCCAAGTTTCAAAGCAATACAACAAAATAGGAAATAGATCCATGATACAGATAAAAAGAAAGAAAATCAATACCAGACGTACAAAAACTGAGAGCTAAACTAAAAAATGGAATTCAAAATTGAAAAAAACGATCTGACAAAGTGATATAACACTGGAATTAGCAGAAAATCTAAGAATTGAAGAGAGATGAGACTTGGAAAAACTTCGATCTAAAGAAAATCAGAGAGAAATCGAAAGAAGGGAAAGAGGTTTTGGTGGAGAGAAATGCGCGATACAAAAAAAAAGCAACTGAAACTTGATAAAATAGTGTATATATAGAACGTATAGAGAGAAAATTGAAAATTAAAAATGGTTATACAATGCAAAAAATTAGTTGGAGGATATTTTAGTAAATAAGTTTCACAAACCCTACATTTTTTACAATTTTCCTTTCCTTTAATACATGTTCTCAATAAATAAAAGGAATTACTTCTAGCTTGGTATTCTTTGCTGTTTGGTTGTCTCAATTATTTAGTTTCTAATGAAATATTGTTCTGTTCATATTTTTATAAGGAAAGTTAGACAGAAGAATTTTGAAATAGATTTTAGATAAAAAAAAAAAAAAAAAAAAAAGGAGCTCTTGAAGGTAAGAGTAACGTGGTTAATAAGAATGTTGCACAAGGGAAGGTTCTTTAAGTCAAACTTTTTGAGTTGGTTGCGTTTGAACTGTTGGTTAATTAATTAATAATTTCTTCAACTTTTCAATTTTTAGTAACCATTCACAGGTCAGGTAATGTGCTCAGAACTAAAATAGTCCCGGAATTTGCAAAGAAGAAGAATTTAAAAAGAACACTCTTCTAGGAATGCAATTTAACACCCTCTTTTCAATCCTTTCAGCCATAAGCAAGGTTAATTTACATGTTTCTTTTGCTAGATGCTTTTTTTATCTTTATTGTTTAAGATGATGCTGATAAAATTTACCATAGTAATTAACCTGGGCTGCTTGTGGACTCACTAAACCGCTAGAGGATTTGATGAACAGCATCGATATATGGAGTTGTCTATGGTTAAAATGTGGATGATATTTTCAAGTTCCACAAGCTCTCCGAAGTATTATTTAATTATGTCAAGCCCACCTATGTTCTGCTTTTAGTTTTTTTGTTCAAAACTGATTTGATGAAAACATTGTATTCTTTTTCTTTTGGTAGGTTGGTGGAATTGTCCATGAACATGCAGGTTTCACTTTGGAGATAATACTCGAGAACAAAGGATTCAATGCAGAGGTTAGTTATGGCTAGGGAAGAAGTTGTTGTCTGCAACTATAATGAATCTTCCAACATGTGAGTTTTTTGGGAACCTTCTATTTGAAGTTACGATTATGAATTTCATTAAATGCAGTAGAGAAATTCATGTTTTTCGCAGGCCATATTAGTCTATATATTCAAGCCCAAGAAACTCTTTCAAAACCCTGGTATTAGCATTTCAATTGCTAGGAATAGGTTTTTCGTTTGAATTGAATTAGAATGTCGCAGTGAAAGATATAACCATTTAGCTTTTACGTTGAATATCATGAGCTGCATCTTGGAGAATTTTTTAAAAGTAATTATTTTAAGGATTGTTTTGAATACTTACGGTTTGTATTGTAGTAATAATATACCCAGGAGATAAAAATTGATTCAATTAAGTATTTTCCAAATATATTCTGCAAGTGCATGCATTAAATTAAATTTTGATATTTCATTTTTTTTGAAAACCCTCGGAGGAACGTTGTGTCCCTCCCAAGGGAAAAAGTTTGGGGCAGCTGAAAATTTCGGGGCGTATGTCCCAACTAAGTTGATGCATATGCTTGCCTACAAAACACCTACCCCTCTTTTTCAATATATAAATAAATTACCAATACATGATCTCGAGCGGAGATCAAGTTCGGTTACAAAATAAAAACATGTGCGGGGAAATAAATACATCCGAAGCTACGAAGCCTAAATTCCTATGTAACTGTTTGAAAATAAACCAACATAAATAAATACACGAACTCAAATGGTCTTCCGAACTCAAGACGTCTTCAAACACGAACTTATTCCTTCGTTTCCATAAGGTCCATGCAATGATAAACCATAGAGAAGTACCGAATTCTCTACTCGTACCTGGAGCAAAGTGAGCCCGCCACATCTCCAAGAATGCATAACCCGTCAATGGCATCGTTAATTCAAATCCAAAAAGTCTAGACGCCTCGGTCCAAACCATATAATTCCCATGACAATGGAATATTGCATGATCAGAGGTTTCAACATTATCGCAAAAGGGACAATTTTCGTCACTTATCGCCTGACATCTATGATGAAATAGGAAAGATCTCGTTGGTAGCCTCTCATGGAAAATAAGCCAACCAAAAAATCTAACCTTAGGGATTAAATTAGCTTCCCAAATCAGCATGAAGTTCTTCCGCGGTTTCG
>CATIWQ010499665.1:0-35817 GCA_949673415.1 Euphorbia schlechtendalii
GATAAGTGATTTGCAAGTACACTTATACAACAATCACTCGAGAATATAGAGAAATCTAGTGATCGAAACAAGGATTCGAATCACTTAAACATTTTCTCGCTAACACTTATGAACGTAGCGAATTCTCTATCTATACACACACTATATCTCTTTCATGCACTCTAATGCTACACTCCCTTTGCTTGTCTAAATGAAATTGTAAGGTTTGGAGCATTATTTATAGAGTTTGAATGGTTGCGTCTATCCATACGAAGAGTTGTATCCATTGGCGAAAGATTACATCACTTCATTATGATTGGTTGAGAAGCTTCTATCTAATACATAATGGATAGGCACCTTTTCATGATTGGTTAATTTCTGATAGGTGTCTATTCGTTGGTAGTTGATGGCCATGGATGGCAGTTGATCATCCTTATCTAGCGGTTGGTAGTGAAGAAGATTAAACCAGAAAACCGTCCAAGTAGCGATCGCAATATACAAGTCATGATCGTGAATCTTTGATTGGCAGATTTCTGTTTTGAAGAAGAACAAGTCATAATTGCAAATGATTTTCGCATCCGTGAATTGCATTTTTCTTTAGAATTCTCCTTGTAACTTCACCGATCTTTGACAGCTTCAATCCCAAGCCAAATCTCTAAGTTCCACGCAACTTTTTTCACCGTTTTCACTCTTTTTTCATAGAATTCCATTTTAGATCATTTTACTCCCAAGATTTACCTAGTATCTGCATTTGCATCAAAAACAACTACATACCACGTGAAATCTTTTATATGAAGTATAAAAATGACTTAATCTATAGTGTTTAGTGTATAAAATTAATATGAAAATAAGTGTAATTATACACTTATCATGTATTGGTGTGAGTGTAAGATTTTAAGCCCACTCGCGAGTTTGATGATGAAGCTGTAATTTATTTCCTTTGTTAGTCTTTCACTTTAATAAGGTCTCGAACATGCTCGAAAGAAGCTCTTTTTTGTTTCTTTTAAATCTTAGAAATCCGTCATACATGAAATCAAGCCCAATGTGACCCCAATTATGGCTCAAAATCCCAATGCCCACAACAATATTGCAATGTCGATGTCAGTATTGGCTAACATTGATGTGGGTGTTGCTATGCACGCAACAATGTTGACAAGATAACATCTTGTGTAGTTTGTTTTGTGGGTTTTGAAGATCTAATAGTCTCTCTAGGCCTCTTACACCTCAGGTTGACATAATCTACACTCCCCATATTATAGGGTGGCTAGAGAGAGCCTTCATATTGTTGGATGGGACATAAGAGGAGGTGAGAAAAGGAGGTGAAAAAAGAAACTTCAAAAAGGCTAATGAGTAGTTTATTTGACTTTGGATATGGAGAAAGTGGCAAAGAGAAAAAAAGGAGAGTGGATATTTTGGTGTACATAGAGTTCAATAGTGAGTTCTATCAAAAGGCTAAAAACCTTGAGTTTGAGAGTAAAAACTTGTGTTCTTGAGTGTTCTAAGCTTTTCTTGAGTGAATAACAAGTCCAAAACATCCAATTACTTTGAATTTTGGGTAGTTTAGTTTAAGTTCATGCAAATGGCATAAACTTGCATCTCTTAAGTTCATTTATTCATCTTTTAAGCAATATTGAAATTTAGACGTATATGAAGAAAACTTTAGGTTTCCGAAATGACAAAGTTCGCTAAAAATGGATAAGTATATCAAAAGTTATGAATTTTCAAAGGTTTGTACAAATTTGTTTCGGTTTCCTAGGTAGAATGTTATTGTATTCAGTTCTGGGTTTGAAGAAGATTTTTCTTGTTTATTTTGTTAATTCTTATTAGATTCTTTTGATCATGAGGTTTCCAAAATGATAAAGATCACTTAAAACAAATAAGTATAAAGAAAGTTATGATTTTTCAAAGTTACGTAAAATAATAGTTCTCAGTTTTGGACAACATCGTCTGTTTAATATTTTTCTATGTAAAAATGTTTTTAAAACTTTATTTCATCACTTTTTGTAAGTTGAACAAATCATGAGCTTTTTGGAATGATAAGAATCTTTTGAATCCGATAACCGTAGTGAAAGTAATGGTTTTCGAAAGTTTTAGCCTTGGTCTTTGCTATTTTCTACTGTTTTTCATTTCCTTTTTACAGGTTTGGATCCTCGATGTCAGTAATGGTATTGTAAAAGTTGGTTTTGACATTGAGGCAATATCGGTACTGAGCGTACCAACATCAGTATCGACCTCCCCTTAACAGATTCGCATATTTGTTTCCTTTCTCTCCGTTTCGATAGAAAATGACCCACCGAGACCTCTCTAGACTTGGAAATGCACTATTTGTGTTAACCAACTCATACATAGGGCTCATTTAAAAGTTATATATGAGTTTTTGAAGTGATAATATGTTGGTTAAGGTTTTGAGTGGCAACGGAAGTACTTTAGATCATCCATATTGATATCGCACTTCTTGGGGATGTGGGTAATGATATGGATGACATTGTTATCATGGATAACCCAAATAGTAGCTATGTCATGCATATTTGACCTAGACTCATATTTCTATGTTACTTTGGGTCACCCCATGAAGGGAACTCAAGTTCCCTGAACACAGGCCCATCAAAATTCACATGTGGCATTTTCACTAATAAATGAAACAACATACTTGTACATAAAAAATAAATTGATTTATACAATAAGAACCGCGAGCCTTTCGACACCTTTAAATGACCACGCGAGTCTTAAAAATAGAAAAATTGAACATAGTTAGTACACTTGTATATATTTGTGTTGTGAAATATCTCATGTGCTAACCATTGTGGATGCAAGTAGATTAGGTTAGATGTATTTTAGGATTTATCTTTCCTTCGGGTATTGTAAAATATATTGATGTATTTGTGGATCTCATGTTTTTTGGGCAATTTGTATCCTCCATTCCAATGTGTAAATAATCACCCCTAGACAAGGCGCACTTACTTTCTTACGTGTTTACTTTCCACACTTATTTATTACTTTCTCCATGCGCTTTAAAATATAATCCGAAAATGACTTAGAAAAGAATAGCATGATATTGGAATATGGTAGCAAATAATCTAAAATGACTTAAATAATGAAAAAATTAGTAACTCATCTAGACCGAAATCTCTATACTACATTATCATTTAGGCTTAACGGATCTAATCTGTACCTAATTTCCCGGAAGAGCTGATTCGGGTGGCGAAATTGTATAATGTTGGCTAGAGGTTTAGACCTTGAGTCTTTGGAACTTAATTCACACCAATAACAACTTCTCGAAAACCCCATGCCCCATCTCACGGGTTCAGCATCTTGCAGCGACTGCGCAGGTAGAACATCGTCCTCTCATAGTGGCAACTCTGCTGGGGACTTCTTCTTTCTTTCTAAAACTTAAAAGTTTGAAAGATTGATGATGAGTTACTGAAAAGTCGTTATTTAAGTTAAATCATTTCCCAAGACTATGATATTCCAAAAAGCATATGCATTAGACAGATTAGCCATTATGGTTAGGGTGCCTTATTTTAGCAAGAAGCTTGCGAAAGTATCACTTGCGACACCCTGGTGACCAAGGATACCTAGCGAGTAGATCACTTGTTGCCATCTCGCATGTACCTCCCTCATTAGAACCATTTGGGGAGAGGCTTGATGTGTATCATGTGAAACAAGATTCTTCTACATCAACAAACTATGACCTAACTCATATAAGAAGCCGTAGACGCTTCCACTAGGGTGTACCAAAACAATTGCATCTTTCTCTTATACTAGGTTTGTACCTTAATATCCATGCAGTATTGAGATAAGCCCAGCCTAGATTTAAAAGGTTAACCCTAACATGGGGGAGATATAAGGTTTGAAGGAAGTACGTTGCATGCTATGTGCTATGCGTTTACCATTTCCCTTTATCATCATGTTCATTTATATATAGCATCATGCTAACCATGATCTTTACACACATGTCATATTGAGTTAAAACCTATATTGCACTAATACCAGTCACCTAGTTTTAGATGATGCGCTAAGATAACATCACCTAGGTCTACCCGCTCAGGGCGATAGACCCACTACACTAAGAGTCCCACAAAGTAGTCGATTTATACAACCAAGAGTAAATTACATCGTTTACCTGAGCTTGCGTTATCATGCAAATACTAAACAAAACCCATACACGACATGAGAAGGAGCCATAGTTGCGAATTCTCAAATTAATATCCCGTTACCACATGATAATACGACGATTTCACAAACGTCACTTTATTATAATGTCACATCGATATTATTTTGACTCTTAAAACCTAAAAGCCTATTACCATACGGGTATTAGGAAAACCTTGTGAACTTTACCTTTGATATCACATCGATGTAAAATTGGCCAAAAGTCCTTATAACACGGAGGGGATCTTACCACTACCTAATTTTTATCATTAATGACTAACTATTTCATTTCACATAAATACACACAATCATGTTATTTATGATATATTGTATCATCACAAACTCATACCCCATTAGAATCACATACTTAGTCTTAGATGATATGTGGGGTCGTGTCACTTTAGGATCACACGATTCTTATGACCATGAGCATCATGACATACCCTAATATAGTGGAGCCCGCATAGCATCCGAACCTCTACCCACACAGGGAAACTAACACATATCATTCATCAAAAGCCACACAAAGTGGTCATTTTCATGCAGAATATATAGGTACCTGCATAAAATTCATGAGGGTACAACACATTGTCTAACCAAAATCACACGAATCATGCAAATGAAGCTTATTTGTTACATGAGAAGGAGCCAAGGTTGCAAATTCTCAAACAAAAGCCTATTACGATAATAGTACATCGATTTCATAACATCAACTACATCACTATAATATCACATTGGGATTATCTTGTCCCCCAAGCTTGTTACCTCATGAGTGGTACGGTGATCTCATAACATCCCCCTAATCATTATAATATCATCGATATTATCTTGACCCCGGGTCCACACCACACGGGTTGGGTCATTTAATAACATCATACTTAGCTTCTCAGGTGCCTTAATTTATCTGAATTTTTAACAATTAACCTATTTGTCTCAAATGGGTTGGCAAACATGAAATTCATGTCATCATGGAATTCTAACCATTTGTGATGCAGCCATAACATATATGCATGTCATGCATCTGTTAAAAGTCTTTCAACATGCATTACATGGTACCTACTAGGTTATATTTTAGTTGATATCTCATTGATATCACACACTTAGTTTTGGATGACACATGATGTAGTGCTACCTAGGATCACAAAATATCGCAACATACCCCTATATAGTGGTTCGTGCTTGGAACTTGAACCTCTAATCATATGGGGCTCCAACAAAAATCATTCACCAAATGCCACACACAATGTTCAATTTAATTCATAGTGTATATACATACATTACTTTCACTAGGGTACAACACATTGTTTACCCAACTCGCACAACCTATGCAAGTGAAGCCTATTCACAACATGAGAATGGGCCATAGTTATTCTCAAAATTGAAAGCTTATTACCACACATGTAGTATGGCTATCTCACAATATCACCTCATTCCTTATGATATTACACCAATATCATCTTAACCACAAATTCACACGACATGGGTGGTATATTTTACTACATCATACAATCAAGCATCTATATCAAGTCTATTGTACAATCACGCATCATGTATCCGAAGTGCATGATCTCATTATGTATTTATGCGTAAAAGGCTAGCTCATCACCTCATCCAGATTTTCCCAATCATGGTTTGGTAAGAAGGAGGAATGGTATGTCCAACTACCTCCACAAAGTATCAATTGTGAAACAAACATTGTCTTGAATGACCTTATTAACAATGACAATTTTGTGATGGCTATCCTCCACCATACTCATCCTTGAAGCACAAAATTTTGACATACTACCAGTCTTGGTGAAGACTTTTTCTAGCATCACATGCCAACTTATCAATGGGAGATCCTACCTGAAACCATGTGACTATCTATCAATTCAGCGTGGGACACAACCATACTCAATATAAGCCGTTCAAACAGAATCTAATGTAGTTTGGATAGTCTCAACCATGATAAAATTTTAGGGGAATGACCAGTCAAGGTTAGTGTAAGACAGTGCCTTCTGATCCGTATAGCCTCATATTCAACTTGTTGAGGGTTACATCAGTTAGTAATTGGTTAGCCCGGGGGAATTTCAACAAGGTATGCATCCATGTTTGTTTGTGGTATCAATTAAAGTAATTAGACATCCGTCTAGCTTTCTCTTCCATGTTTAGAGTTTTATCTTGTAGCTGGCATTTGCTTAGACTTAGGGTGTACTACCTCTCTTCAACTCAGACTTGAAGTTTAAAGTTTAAACCACTCAACATTAAGTATTGACATAGGTTTTGTCAGCAGCAAACTTTGTAGTCACTCCTTGAGGCACAACTTACCTCCGGGAGCGGCTCAACCTGAGAATCACTAAAGTCACTCATCCACTATTAGAGTTTCAACAAGGAACCGAATGAGCAGGTCCTCAACACTTGATGCCCATCATGGTAGTAGCTCTTGATCACACACGTTAGCCAAGTTCCTAACTTTTGTTAGAACTACTACCCTACTCCACCTGTAGGGTATGATGATAAATGGCTTCCCAAGAAGTTTTTATTAGACATGATGTATGCCCTAGAGACAATTAGGGTGATATTTCTTTATCAATTCATAATGTACAAATAGTTTCAGATTATTGTTTATTATTTATCAATAATTACTTAAATTGTGTATCTCGTTGATATTATATATATGTTATTATGTATATGTATATGTTCATTGATAAAATAAAGTCCAAGACTATTTTATAGTGTGGAAGTGTAAGGACATAGTGGGAGCTATGTGGTGTGAAAATTGTACATAAGTGTTATTATGAAAGGTCTAAATATCCCCAGTCATAGTTTCGTTGAGATTGGACATCAACGAAATGGATAGACAAGCATGTGTAGGCTTACTCCTTGGATTGATCCAGCCAGCCGATCTCATGAGTTGAATGTGGTAATTTGAGTTAACACATGAATGTATTCAGGTAATACATTGGAGAATGCTATAAAACAAACACACGGAAATAACTATATTCATGCATTGGTGTCATGTCTTATTGCCGTAACAATACAACTATCCTCAGACTTGAGATACCGATTACCTTATTAGGAATTTCTATACTTTGGGTCATACTTATTCATACCCTATTGATCAGGATGATATAGGTGATTATGGGTATAATGATGATCATTTGTTAGTAAGTCGTGTAGTTAAGATGGGATACATCATTATTGATATAGTGATGTAATGGGAGTTTTACCTCTTGTTGAAGTAACACACTCATAAATCTGTTATTAGAGTATAAGATTGATACAACAGGTTTCTAGTCAATCTTAATACATTATGGAAAGTGATGTTTTTTGTGAATAAGTCTAATTCTAGGATAGCTGCGGCTATTACATGAGCTAACTTAATCTGAGCTCAATAAACTAGACAGTACTTAATCTGATGGAATGAGTGTTTTATATTGGTTACTATTGCAGAAATGGATCAAGTCACAAGCCCATGATATTCCGAGTATCAGGGGATCATATGCCTTTACTAGAAAGCCCATTTGATTGTCTAGAATTATAAGGTAACATCTCAATCTGGAACACTCAGCCTAAAGGTTCTAAAATGGGAAGCCAAGTTTAGGTTAACATCTAGCGGCTCTATACTTCAAGATCCTATGAGGTCACTCACTTTGGGCCTTTACCAAATGAAGTAAAGAACTTATAAACTCATTTTATGCCAATAATATAATGCAAGTCAAAATCGTTGGATGAATTATTAATTGGTTGGACCAAATAATAATTAAAGGATTCAAAGCGGAGTTGGGAAAATTGCACGGGGCAGAGCAAGGGAAATTTTTTCCATTGCTAATGGGCCATATAAACACGTGATGTTCACGGGTGGGGCCTACGTGGTAGGCTCGCAAGCATAATTGCTTGTGCGCTGCTAGCATGCGTTAGAACAAGGCTAACACATGCTAGTGGGTTGCAGGCCTGCAAGTGCTGTTAGGAAGCACATGCTTGGGCCTGCATTGCATGCCCACCAGCAGCCCATAAGCAAGGCTTGCATGAGAACCCACAAACCTTGCTTACGGGGCAAGGGAAGTTCGCATGGGCTTCCCTTGTAGGCTTCGCAAAGCTCGTCCATGGGGTTGTGCATGTGGGTTAACCGGTGAAGCCTAATGCTCCGCGCGGATGACACACGATGGGATTGGGAAATCCCCCATCCCATATTGCTAAAAAAGGGAGCAACATGATCCCCTTCTCCCTATATAAGGGATCCTTCCTCCTCTTTTACTCACTTCAGCTCAGCCTTTCCTTCTGAGTTTTGACATCTTTTCTTCTTGAACTTTTGAAAGATCCTCCATGAGTTTCTCTGCTTTTGCAAGAATTCTTTTAAAGTCTTATTCATATTTTTGAAAGAGCCTTCTAAGTTATATTTTCAGGTTGGTCTACGAGCGATCTTGCAATTACTTGTTAACTAACAAGTTCTTCCTCTATAGGATATTTTAGTCGGTTAGAATCTATGTGGATTAATCATAGAGGTCATCCTGGTTTAGAGGCTTGTGCTAATAGAGTGCTGCCAACTATTCTAAGGAACACCACACCAAAGGGAAAGGCACACATCAATTGGTAATTCTCTTAACTTAGATGCAAGGTTTCTTTTATTAAGTTTTATAAACCTGTTAGAATCTATGGAATGTTTCAACTTAGATTATATCAATCATGGCATGCTTATGAGATCCTTAAGGGTTAATTTGAAGTTTTGAAATTTCATCATTCAAGTTCGCATTTTAAATTACTGCTTTGATTAACGGTTAGTTTTGTGATGTCAAAGCTAAAGGATACAAGGAGAAGGAGATCCCCAGTCACATTTGAACAACTATCAGACTATGATGTTCACTCAAGAACTTTGGGTCAAACTAGACAATTCATAGTTGATCAGATTAGATTTATCTTACTCAAAAATATCGGGTGGTGATTCAGAAGTCCTAGACTCCATTGGGGTAGGATCAATTAACTCAGAATATTTGAGAATCCTAAAAGCTTCATCAAGCATTTGATTGCTAAAGCAACGAGGAAGGTCGCTCATCTTCAATGATTCCAGAGGGAATGAGACTATCAAGAAGAAACCTCATCACTTGGGATGATTGTGTCAGTGTTATCTCTAGCTAAAGGCAAGTCGAGAGTGAGGTATGTGGCAACATAGATAATGGAAGATGTAGTGAAAATGTTGAATCTAAATACGAGTAGATGAGGAATCTCCTTATGGTGTCCATATACATGTCATATATATATCATGTCCATAATATGTTCATGTCATACGCTTACATAGCATACATATTATATATCTAACATGCACACATAACATGGTGTTATGTAAATATCTTACGCATTCCTTTACTTGAGTTATATAGCCACTAACTTCAATTTTATACATGAATACATACAACAAGGTTTGTGTTTCTTATTTCTTTTGAACACACTCACAATTTAAATTTATTATTACTTTCATTCTTTTTGTATTCCCATGGAACACATTGGGGAAGAAGATAGGGCCATAAGCATCACGATCTTTGGTATCTAACTGGAATAGATACCTCTTGTTTGTTTCTTTATCGCATGAAACCATCCCACTCTCTATCATTCCTTCTATGCAACTCATTATCACGTCGATAATACATATATATACCTATGAGTCAAGCTAATATGATCATATCATCCCTTTAATTATTTTTTTTCAATTGAATATCCATAAAAAGTCATATCATCACTCTAGCATTCATTAGCATTCACTTGGTATTGCAATGATACCACTTAGGCTTGTGTAACTCTACACAACCTTACTCGTTACATTTTTGGTACCATAGTGTGTTAAATACCCTTTGTCCTCACACAATAAAATGAGTAATGATCTTGTTTCATCTCAACTTCAAAGCCACGTAATGTCCCATCGACATCATAATATCTAATCTGTACATATGGAATTTAATACCATGTCAATTACCTCAATCATCACTCACTAAAATGAGTAACAATATTGTTTCATCTCAACTCCAAATCTACTGCAATGTCCCATAGGCATCATAACATCGAGTTTGTACATATGGTGCACGTGATAATCTTAAACACTCTAATTCATTATACAATTAATGACATCATAACCTCTAGCCTGTGCATATGGCTAACTGACCATTTCATGCATCACATGCATACATGTGTTTCATGGGTATCTCTCAAGATTCATTATTTAACATTAGTTCAATTACTGACTCTGTTTGTTCTTTTGAAAACTCCACGCACAATCTTTACTTTTTGCTTAACATAAACGTTAACCCCTTATTTTGCAGCCTTTGCCTTACCTTGCATGCACTTTATACATATTTATGGTTATTTTCTATGTATACTAACCTAACAATACTATACATTGCATGCATGAGCTAAACTTCCTCTAGGTTTTGGTGAGAAGGATCAAGAATCTCACCAGTATAAGAGTGACTTCCTTGTTCAATCACCTAGGTTTAGGTTAAAAGTTCCAGAAACCTTGAATCAAGTCAGGGTTTAGTAAAGTCTAGTCTTGAGTCAGATTTGTAGGAGTCAATCCATATAACACTCATTCTTTCATTTGAAGATGAGAATTCATAAACCAAAAAAGAAACCATCAAAGACCCACCATCAATAATGTGATATCATTAATGGAAACCTTTTGGTTAGAGATTAATTCAAAAGGTTTATATGGGGGGGAGATCTAAGAGGAGGTCTAGAAGTCTCTTGTTCCTTTAATCTATGCCCAAAGACATGGTTATAGCAACTATTGAAGGATACAACATAGAGAAAGTCCTATTCAGGTACATCTTCCAACAAATGAAGACCCTCCATCAGGAATACAAAGGTGTCTAATCGGCATATCCCAATAAGGTCATTAAGGTTCAACTTGTCAATAATGCAATGCCGAAGTATTGAGAATAATTTCTCAATCGCTCCAATGGATATAAAATTAATCCAAGGGTCAATCAAGCAAATAAAAGCGTGATACAAGAAAGGGAAACTCATAATTTCTACAAGAATCCCTATTGAACTCAAGTTAAGAGTACTTCATAGTACTATGTAGTTTTGGAAATACCAAACTAGCCAGGTTAGTGAAATTAATTGAATACTAAGTGAATTCTTAATTAAAAAGACTAACTAGAGTTTATTCAAGGGAGAATAGCTCAGTATTGTTAGATACATAATTAAGTGATAACTTAGAGTAAGAAAAGCTGGCATGCTGAGTACTACATAGTTTGGAAATTACATCAGTTGATTTCCTTCTTTTACTTAAGTAAAAGCACGTTTTCAATTGACACGTAGAGATTAAATGACATGTGCCACTAACAATATCTGTGATTGAAAGGAATATTCTCTTAGTAACTTTTAGGCTAAAAGGCGCTAAAATTGAGAAAGATTCATGTGGTCTTCACAATGCCAAATTTCAGTACGGTAGTAAGATATTCTCCGCTACAGTCTAAGTAAACGAAATGTTTGTTATGCTCCACGTCACAAGTGTCTCCACGCATTTTTGCCAATGTCAGCAATGTCATCCAATAGGAAGACTCCATGTTGCATTTTAGCACGCCTCTCTCAAATCTAGATTGCTTGAAGATAAACAAGAATTTATCAACAGAATATTATTACGCCTCAACGTTCAAATTCCAGTCTCTAAACGTCCTGAAATTTGTCTCCAATGGGAAGTTTTGAATGATCAAAGAGATGAGAAATTGAAGATTAAAAATATCATAAAGTTTGCAATGACTCCTTCCCAAACCTTCACAGTATAAATAGAAGAATGAAGCAGATGTTTAAACTTGGTGAATCACCGCGAATTTCTTAAGAGCAAAAACTCTTCCCAATTTTCTTCTGCTTCCAAAGAAATTCCTCAGCAAGTAATCGAGCAAACATCAATAGTCTAATCAATCTGTAATAGAGAGAAACTTAGATTAACATTATAAGGATTCAACGTTTCTATAAGTTGAATTCAGTTCACATTCTTAGTTATAATCTGAGTGTCAGTTTTGGAAGGGTACCTAAACTGAGTTGACCGATAGTTAGAAAGAAAGGGACTTTCTGTAATTGTGTTTACCCGCTGTAAAGGCTTCTCCGCCTATTGGAGGAATTTTTCACTAGTGGATTAAAGCTCGGAGATGGTATCTGGGGACTAAAGGTAGGCTAGGGGCAGAACCATGATAAAATCTCAGGTGTAATCATTCCAACTCTAAGCTATTTGCTTTATCAGCAATCTGCTCATTCATATCTCTCACTATCACTTTATTACTTGTTAACCAATCTGTGCTGAGTTAGTTTTACTCGGTTAAGGATTGAAGATAAACTATGCTAGTGAAGCTGAGCAGTTTATACAGTTTTATATTGCACTCAGCACGCATATAAAAACTGAACTTGGCGAACAAATCAGAAAAAGTTTAAAAGTAACCAAGATAAAGCATTCACCCCCCTTCTACTATCGTTATTAGCCTATTTACGAACCAACAAGTGGTATTAGAGCTGTTGCTCATATTCTAGACTAATCATCTTGAGTAGATCCATAAATGGCTTATAATAACTTCAGTTCAGGTTCTGGTGAGACAATTCTCCTCAAGGAGGGAATGTCTGTTACTAGACCATCTCTCTTCGATGGTAATCACTATACATTTTGGAAAAATAGAATGAAAAATTTCATCCAGTCACAAAGCATGCAGGCCTGGCTCATAATTGAGCATAGACATAGAGTTCCCACTATTGTGAGGAATGGTGTGCATGTCCTAGTAGATCCAAAGGATTACGATGACGCTGATCTGAGGCTTCTCAAGGAGAACACTGCAGTGATTAATTACTTACACTATGCGTTAGATCTTATTGAGTTCAACAGGGTCTCAGGATGTGAAATAGTGCAGGAAATCTAGAAGAAGCTGGAGATTACCTATGAGGGGACAGACAAGGTCAAGGAGTCTAAGATCAATCTCATGCTGACTGAGTATGAGATGTTCTCTATGGGAGCTAGCGAGGGTATTTAAGGGATGAATACCAGGTTCATTAACATTATTAATGAATTGAAGAGGCTTGGAAAGGATTTCAGCAAGGAAGAGCTCGTCAAGAAGATTCTCCGCACTCTTATAGTAGAGTGGGATTCTAAGAAGAGCACTATCGAGGAGGCTCATGATCTTAAGACCTACAGCTATGATGAGCTGATTGGCACCTTGCTAACTCATGAGAAGTCTCTGAGGAAATATTTAGATGACTGCAAGAGAAATCGAGGTAAGGAGGGCAAAGCCATTATCCTTAAAGTAGGTTCATCAGATGAGTCCACTAGCTGCGACTCTGATGAATAAATGGACATTCTAACCAGGCATTTCAAATGCTTCATTAAGAAGGATGAGAAGTTCAACAACAAGAAGAAGTTTCCCTGCAAAATCAAGTCAACTCAATGCCAGCGTGGAGCTAAGGAAGGACCAAAGAAGGAGCACAGCAAAGATATCATCAAGTGCTTCGAGTGTGGAGAGAAAGGCCACATCCAGTCTAGCTGTCCAAAGATGAAGAAGGACAAAATCAAGAAGAGATTCTCCAAGAAAAATGTGGCACTTGCTACCACTTTGAGTGATTCAGAAGAATCTTCATCATCTGATGAAGAAGTTACTAATTCGGCCAATCTCTGCTTGATGGCTATCAAAGATAGAGGTGAAGGCTCAGCATCTACCTTCGGTAGAGATCATCTGATGTTGCGCGTGATAAAGGAAAGGCTCCTCAAATAGAGGTACACCCTGAACTTCCTTTATCTATGGAAGAATTCGCCTAGGTTCTCTTTGATGTCATGAATTTGACTAATAAATCAATGAAAAACATCAAAGAGATAATGAGGAGAAGTGACGATCGGGAAGATACTAATGCTTCCTTATCGCTTGATATCCGCTTTCTTCAAGAAAAGGTTGAGTATCAAGAATGTTCTATTAGCAAGCTCACTAAGCAATTAGATGAGTTGACTACTGAGATAACAGCTTTCAAGAAGAAAGAGGTTCCTCCTCCAGCCAACAATCAAACTCAGAGTAACCAAACTCGCAATTCTAAGAGGAAGAATTCCTCAAAACAGAAGAAAGCGAGCCAACCCAAACCAAAAATAGTGTGTAGTTTTTGTGGGAAAGCTAGACATGCCACAGTCATGTGTAGGCATAAAAATGGCTATCATGATGAGTATGATTGGAAAAACTTAAGCACTACTAACAAAGGAGGACCCAACTTGAAATCATGGGTACCCAAGAAAAAGTAATTATTTTGCAGGTAAGCCTCAGATCCGCTGATGACTCTCGAATGTGTTATTTGGATAGCTGATGCTCAAGGCATATGATGGGAGATGAAAGTCAGTTCATCTCAACAGAGCGCAAAAGATATGGAAGTGTCAGTTTTGGAGATAACCAGAAAGGCAAGATTATAGGTTGTGGCATTGTTGGTGTCTCTCCCTCAATCGAAGAGGTTTCTCTTGTCAAAGGTTTGAAGTTCAATCTGCTCAGTATAGCCCAACTCTGCGACAAAGGTAGAAAGGTTATATTTGACTCAACAGGATGCTCAATAATTAACTGTAAGACTGACTCAACTATACTCTTTGCTCCTAGGATCAATAATGTTATATGATTGATTTATCCCCTGGCTCCACTAACTTTTATCTTGCATCTAAGGAGGATAATTCATGGCTTTGGCATAGAAGGTTGGGTCATATTAGTATGACCATTCTGTCCAAACTGGCCAAAAAGCAATTAGTTGTGGGATTACCCAGCATTAGCTTTGAAAAAGATAAACTCTACTCTTCTTGTCAACTTGGTAGGCAAGTTAAGAAATCTTTTAGATTGGTAAACATGTAGTAACTAAGCTACTATTGGAGTTACTTCACTTGGATCTTTTCAGCCCAGTTCAGCCAATGAGCTTGGGTGGTAAGAGATTCACTCTGTTGGTAGTGGATGACTTTACGAGATTCACATGGGTAGTCTTACTGAGTAGAAAAGAAGGGACTTATGAATCTTTTGTCAAGCTCAATAACCGGATAATGAATGGAATAGGTCATAAAAACTGTAGAATCCAGAGTGATCATGGATGAGAATTCAAGAATTTATATTTCGAAGAATTCTGTTAAGCGCATGGCATTGACCACAACTTCTCTTCACCTTATACACCTCAACAAAATGGGGTTTTAGAAAGAAAGAAAAGGACTATAGCTATGATGGTTTGGTCCATGCTGAGTGATAACAATCTACCAAAATACTTTTGGGAGAAGCTGTTAACATAGCTTGTTATATCTTGAATCGGGTTTTAATTCACCTGATTCTTGAGAAGACACCCTATGAACTTTGGTGAGGACGCAAGCCTAAGATTGGTCATCTCAGATCTTTTGGTTGTAAGTGCTATATTCTTAACACCAAAGAGCAATTAGGAAAGTTTGATCCTAAGTTTGATGAAGGTATCTTTTTGGGATACTCAACTAACAGTAGGGCATATAGAATATATGTCAAGTGAACCAGACTTTTAGAGGAATCTATGTATGTAGATTTTGTTGAAACTAACTTTGCATAAAGACATCCATCTGATAAAGATGAAGGAGTCCCTTAGTTTTCAAATCAACTCAGTATGCTA
Organism: Euphorbia schlechtendalii; assembly: GCA_949673415.1. Taxonomy (NCBI): domain Eukaryota; kingdom Viridiplantae; phylum Streptophyta; class Magnoliopsida; order Malpighiales; family Euphorbiaceae; genus Euphorbia; species Euphorbia schlechtendalii. Next base: position 15,721 of record CATIWQ010499665.1, read on the forward strand.
CAAGCTGTGCTACCCAACTTAGCATAGAATCCCCCAATTGAGGAAGCCAAAGATGATGATGATGATCTTTCTATCAACTTCAATGATGGTGAAGATCAACCTCTACCTCTGTATCCAATTGTCGATCCTCCAGTAGTTAACCCAAGTCTTCCAAGAGAGATTTGAGTTCATCATAACCATCCACTAGAAAGCATAGTTGATGATGTTTATAATCCAGTGACGATGCGAGGCCAGCTCAGTAGGATGATGAGTCATCTAGCCTTCATCTCATTGATCGAACCCAAGAAGTTTGAAGATGCAGAAGGGGATGATTATTTATGATTGCAATGCAAGAGGAATTGGATCAGTTCAAGTGTAAAGATGTTTGGGATCTAGTTCCTAAGCCTAAAGGGAAATCAATTATTGGTACCAAATGGGTTTTCAAGAATAAGCTAGATGAAGATGGTATTGTTGTCATGAATAAGGCTAGGATTGTTGCTCAAGGCTACAACCAGCAAGAAGGAATTGATTATGATGAAACCTTTGCTCTAGTAGCCCGGCTTGAAGCCATTCGAATCCTTTACGCTTTCGCATCTCATATGAACTTCAAATTATTTCAAATGCATGTCAAAAGTGCTTTCCTGAATAGATTCATTTAAGAAGAAGTGTATGTCCAACAACCTCCAGGCTTTGAAGATGCAAAGAATCCTGAGCATGCCTTCAAATTGAAGAAAGCTCTTTATGGATTGAAGCAAGCTCCAACAGCTTGGTTTGAGAGGTTGACCAAATTCTTGATCAGCAAAGACTATGAAAGAGGAAAAGCATATACAACTCTATTTATTAGGCGTAGGAAAGAAGATGTGTTGCTAGTCCAAATATATGTTGATGATATCATATTTTGGGAAACTGATGAGAAGCTGTGCAAGGAATTGAGCAAGTACATGAAAAGCGAGTTTGAGAAGTATATGATGGGAGAGCTCAATTTCTTCCTTGGTCTTCAAATCAAGCAAACTGAGGATGGAATTTTCATAAGTCAATCCAAGTATGCGAAAGAAGTCCTAAAGAAATTTGATATAGAACATTTGAAGCCAATGTCTACTCCTATGGCCATAGATACTATCTTGAGTAAAGATGAAGCTGGTAAACCTATAGACAGCAAATTCTATAGAGGAATTATCGGTTCTCTTCTCTATCTCACTGCTAGTAGGCCAAATATACAGTATGATGTGTGCTACTGTGCTCGTTATCAAGCTGATCCTAGAGAATCTCATCTTGGAGCTGTGAAGAGAATTCTCAGGTAGTTGCAAAGCTCAATTGATGCAGGTCTGTGGTATCCTATTAGTTTGGACCTTGTAGGGGATTCATAGATGCTAATTATGGAAGACACAAGCTCGATAGGAAGAGTATAATAAGAGGATGTCATTTCCTTGGAGAGTTTCTTGTCTCTTGGTATAGTAAGAAGCAAACTTCTGTAGCGCTAAGTACAGCTGAAGCTGAGTACATGGCTGTAGGAAGTTGCGTAGTATAATTACTTTAGATAAAGCAGCAACTAGAAGATTATGGCATAAAGTTTAATTATCTCGAAGTTATGTCTGATAATAAGAGTACAATTGATTTATATAAGAATCCAGTTCAGCATGGGATAATGAAGCATGTCAATATTAGGCATCACTTCATTAGAGATCATGTGCTATGAGGAGATATCAAGCAGGAATATGTTCCATCAGAAGAATAGCGTGCTAATATCTTCACCAAGCCATTGCCAAAGGAACAATTCTGTGTACTGAGGCAATTAATTGGTATGGTGAATCCTCGATGAAGAAGAAGAAATCTGAAAATCTCAAAAATTTGGCTAAGTGTTGGAAATCAAGCATGAGATGACTTATGGATAACACCGTCAAGTTTTTAAAGAAATGGCGTGAGTTACTATTCACAGTTAAAATTCAAATTACGGCGTTTTTCAAAATGCGCATGCTTGAAGTTGAACCATTTTCCTCTAAACTCACCATTTTATAGAGGCAGTTCATTAATTGTTCATCATAGCATTAATTCTTAATTAGATGCTAAGATTGTGACACGTATCAAGAGAACTGAGATTGCCTATAAAAGTTGAACAGTTAAAGAAATGGGTCACTTGCTTTCTGTGATTAAAAATTTTCAGAGCACTCAAACCCTAATCTCTTCTATTTTCAATCCTTCCCAAAATTTCAGAATTGGCTAGAACAAAGTCCACCCTCAGAATCAAAGCAACCACTCCACTTAAGATAATCGTCAACACTCAAGGAAAAATGGAAAAGATAGCATTTGACGAGGGAATTTTCCTTGAGAAACTTGAATGGGAAGATAACTTGGACTTCGATCCAGTTTATGAGGTGAAATATAAAGGGCTACTACTAAACAAGACCATGCATAGAGTCATCAAGCAACAGCATCTGAGTTCCTTTATGAAAATGAAGGGTTTAGCTATCTCAGGACTCATTAGTGCTTTCTACACTCATTTATATACCATAGAAGGCCGTAGTGATGTTCTGCTAATGTATTTTGGGGGCAAGTTCATCCTCATCTGCTCCAGGCTGATTGTGAGCATTCTAAACATGATTCATTCAGGCACTCAGATTCGTAAGCCCGGTGAAGAAGACAACGTCATCATTCCTGAAGATTGGGAACTCCTAGCAAACTATGTTTCCGGGGAGATTGCTACTAGTAGGATATCATGGCCAGCACACATGTTTCATGAGCTGGCGGTGAAGCTGCTGCTACCCAAGATAGGCTCATTGACTAGCTGCACTTATTTCGAGTGCTATGTGGTCTACCATATGGTAGAGGGTAAGAAACTTAATTGCCCTGTGATGATTCTTCATCACTTGACCAAAGTTACTATCGTCTATCAATATGGTTACCTCATAACCGAGATAATGAGGGCAGTGAAAGTCGATTTAGGTGAGTTTCTGGGGGAGTCCGGTAACTCAATTCTACCAGTAAAAAGGACACTTGAAATGTCCCACTTCAGTAGACTGGCTTACAATAAGGTCCATGATAGGTACTGAAAGGTACAACATAAGCGAAAGCTTAAGCGAGTACTAACAGTATTGCCTTTGGACATAAGAAAGGAGGATGAGGAACAGCTTATGGTAGATTATGAGGAGTACAACAATTCAGATGAAGTCCCCATCTCCAGCATACTGGAGAAAATCCCTACCTCCTCCACAGCTCAGAGGGCTGCTTCCTCTAAGGCCAAGGGGAAGAGTCTAGCCATGTCCAATGAAGCTCCTGTTCAGCACCAGCGAAGGAGGATGCAAGCCAAAACCCACACTTAAAGGGAAGCTGAGGCTAAGCAACAAGCTGAGAAGAAAGAAAAGGAGACTGAGGACAATGAGTCCTTGCACCAAAATAAGCGAAAATTGGGGGCTTCAGAAGAAACTGAGGAGTAAGGAGAGGCCAAGAAATACAAGGCAAAGGACCAGGATGTGTCCAACGCTGCTGAGACTATTCAAGGAGTATTTACCAAGTTAAAGGGCACTCAGCAAAAGCATTCTGCTACCACAAGGCCTCTGTAGAAAAATGTGCTGGTGGTAAGCAGTGAGGATACTGGAGACACTATTATCTAGCTCTCTGAGGAGTCTAATCCTCAAGAGGCCAGCATCCCTACACCCTAGTTCACTCATGTTGAGGATTCTGCTCCTCAGCATGAGAAACCTCTGGTTGACCCATCCATGGATTAATCAGCCAACCTAGAGGTTCCTAAATATCCTACCCTTTCTTCTTCTCCTATAAATTCTTCACAACCTTCCAATGTAAATCCTTCTATTCCCTCAAGTTCTACTTTTGTAGATCCTAAAACACAGAAAACCACCTCTCCCTCTTCTTATCATGTAAATTCCCCTATTCGCATTTCCTCTCTAACACATAATTCTTCTATCCCTTCTCCTATGCATCCTCAGCAACCAATCAATTTTTGTAAAGCCATTATACCTTCTATTCCACTCAATCCCAAACTCAAAAATGTACATGTCTCTAAACCTACCTCTTCTTCAAACCCATCCTCAACCCCCTTAACCCCTCTGGTTAGGGAAGTTCCTAATGTTGAGAACTCTGCTCAACATGAAATAGCAAGTGGTAAAATGCTAAGGCGAATTATATAGCCCGTGATGCATCTGAACTTAGCAGCAAGCCAGCAATGGCTGATGCATCTTTCTTAGCATAGATCCGTGAGTTAGCTAGGAAGCAATTTCCTACACTCAGGATTAATGTTGAGTTAGATGGAGTAGTAGGCAAAATGCTACTTGCTCAAGAATTGATGGACTTATCATCCAGGCCTAAGGTGAATTTGCTTAATTCGAACAGCACATAGGAGTACCTAGAGACTCTCTATACTTCAAAGAGTTTGAGAGGATCCAAGGTAGCTTGTTGGTTATTCGAACTCACTTGGTAAAAGAGAGTGCCAAAAGCCGAGTAGATAAGATGGTTCTAATCTAGAATGGGTTAATGGACTTTGCAGCCTAGCTTGGGGTAGCCACTACATCTATCCCCATGTCTACTATGCTAGCAAATGCTATAGTAGGAAAGATAAAGGGTAGTGTAGATGCTGCTACTGAGCAGCTGAGTCTCATGGGTACCAACATGGCTACTCAAGTGACACAGATCCATGAGTTCGGTAAGGAGAAGGCCAAAATAAAGAGACTAACCGATCACAAGATAGGGGAAGTCTCAAAGGAGTTAGAATCTAACAAGGATGTGCGCCACAGCATCGCGAAGTTGGTGGAATCCGAGTAAAGGTTCTTGCTTATTCATGATAACAAGCAGGATGAGGTACTCAAGCTCCTTTAGGATATTTCAAGGAAGTTGGACAAGGCCCCTGTCATTGATCTTGACCCTCTCAATTCTAAAATGGACACCATTTAGCTAGAGGTCAGTGATCACATCACAGAGAGAATTTCTTCTTCTTAGAAGTTTCTTGTCACTGCAATGGGAAAGATATTTCTTGACATGCCTATGCCCAGTGCGCCTCCTCTTGAGCCCCTCTACCCTAAGATTGGAATGACTCTCCACACTAAGCTTAACGTTGTTAAGTCTAAGGTGGAAGATGTGATGAAGAAGATGGACTCATTTCAAAGAGTGGGAGAGCTGGACAGCAAGGATATCGAATATACATCCAAATCTATTGAATACTTTGGTCCAAAATTACTTGACATTGAGGCTCAACTAAAGATTGCACTGACTGCAACTGACTTCCGTGGGCTTCTTCATTGCTTTCAACAGTTTGCCAGTCAAGGCTTTGACCAAGTAGCTCATCTCACTCATTGCCAGCATCTTCTTCTCAGCGAGCTTCATGACCAAGATTTTCTCTCAACAAAAGGCAAGGAGTAATTGGAATCATAGATTTCCCCAGCAATCATTGGCTAGTAAGAGAGCTTTAAGAATGCCCTTGACGCATTCAATGTCTATCTTAATCAAATTGTTCAATGTCAGATAGCAAAGGGGGAGATGGTAGCTAAACATGCACTCAGAATGGCAAATCTTAACAAGGGTTCTCTTCCAAGGCATTCTCATCCTATGCATCCATCTAACAAGAACAAGAGTGCAGGATCTTCCCACTCATCACATAAAAGATAGAATAGGCTATGTTCCAAAGTAGTGTAGAACTTGTAATAGATAGGACTGTATTGTAATCTTAGCTTAGGACATATGTTATGTACTAACTAAGTCACCTTTTGAATTCAATAAAAATACAAGTTCATACCTCAAGTTAAGATCTTCTTAACTTCTTATACTGTGTATATTTTCTGCCATGCAACTAACTAGGTATTACAGGAAAACATATAAGAGACCAACTCCTTTGAAGATAAGCTGAAGTAAGATAAAGTCCCAAATCAAGAAGATATCCTCTAAGTATGGGGGAGCTGAGCCGCTTGCAGAAGACTCACTCAATACAGGAGAGCTCAAGCTGACTAAGGAAGGTCACTCAGCATAAGGGAATTCTTACACTGCTTTCAGGTACATTGTAATCTCTAAACTATTTATTCAATTAACCTCTTCTACTACCTGGTTTGCTATCTGTCCAAAATGGGGGAGATTGTTGAACTGAAGTTAAGAGTACTTCACAAAACTAAGTAGTTTCAGAAATACTAAACTGACTAGGTTAGTGAAATTAATTAAATACTAGGTTAGTGAAATTAATTAAATACTAAGTGAATTCTTAATTAATAAGGCTAACTAGAGTTTATTCAAGGGAGAACAGCTCAGTATTGTTAGATACTTAATTAAGTAATAACTTATAGTAAGAAAAGCTAACATGTTGAGTACTACATAGTTTGGAAATTATATCACTCAGCTTCTACTGAGTTCCTGCTTTTACTTAATTAAAAGCATGTTTTCAATTAACACGTAGAGACTAAATGACATGTGCCACTAACGATATCTGCGATGAAAAGGAATATTCTCATAGTAACTTTTAGGTTAAAAGGTGCTGAAATTGAGAAAGATTCATGTGGTCCTCACAATGCCAAATGTCAAGGTAGTCAAAGATTCTCCACTACAGTCCAAGTAAACAAATGTTTGTTATAAGCCGTGTCTCAAGTGTCTCCATGCGTTTCTACCAACGTCAGCAGTGTCATCCAACAGGAAGACTCCACGTTGCATTTTAGCACGCCTCTCTCAAATCCAGATTACTTAAAGACAAACAAGAATTTATCAACGGAATATTATCACGCCTCAACGTTTAAGTTCTTATCTCTAAACGTCCTAAAATTTGTCTCAAACGGGAAGTTTTGAAAGATCAAAGAGATGAGAAATTGAAGTTCAGGGATGTCGTAAAGTTTGCAACATCTACTTCCCAAAGCTTCACATTATAAATAGAAGAATGAAGCAGATGTTCAAACTTGGTGAATCACCGTGAATTTCTTAAGAGCAAATACTCTGTGCAATTTCCTTCTACTTCCAAAGAAATTCCTCAGTAAGAAATCGAGCAAACATCAATAGTCTTATCAGTTTGTAATAGAGTGAAACTTAGATTAACATTATAAGGATTCAACGTTTCTATAAGTTGAATTCAGTTCGCATTCTTAGTTATAATCTGAGTGTCAGTTTAGGAAGGGTACCTAAACTGAGTTGAGCGTAGTTAGAAAGAAAGGTACTTTCTATAATTGTGTCTACCTGCTATAAAGTCTTCTTTGCCTATTGAAGGAACAAATCACTAGAGTATTAAAGCTCGGAGATGGTATCCGGGGACTAGAGGTAGGCTAGGGGCCGAACCAGGATAAAATCTCAGGTGTAATCATTCTAACTCTAAGCGATTTTCTTTATCAGCAATATGCTCATTCATATCTCTCACTATCACTTTATTGCTTGTTAACTAATCTGTGCTGAGTAAGTTTTAATCAGCTAAGGATTGAAGATAAATTGTGCCAGTGAAGCTGATCAGTTTATACAGTTTTATATTGTACTGAGCACACACACTCAGCACGCATATAAAAAACTGAACTTGGTGAACAAAAGAAAAAGTTTAAAAGTAATCAAGATAACGCATTCATCCCCCCCTACTGTCGTTATTAACCTATTTACGGACCAACAATCCCCATAGCTATTCATTTTCTGACATGTCTTTTAAGGAGCGGAGACCATCATTCTATAGGGGATTTATCTTTTGACCTCACATTTGGCATTTCAAAAAATTGTCCTCTCCGGTCAACAAGACAATCAATTTATCATGTTGTCCTTGTTTATTCTGTAGAAATTAGAAACAAAGAAATATCAGATTCATCATCTCCTTCTAGAATTGGAAAAGGACATTGTATGTCTACCGCAAAACTAAGAAAGAATATCATCTAGTTTCCTTCGCTAGATGGATAATGTTCGCCACTTTTATACTAATAAGTTTAATCAAATATGGTTCCAAAATCTCATGAACTGTTGGCTATTAACTGGGCCAAAAACTTGTTCACATATAAAATGTAGGTGTTGTCAATACCCCTTACCACATAGAAAAATGATGAAAACTACAAGTATACAGTTGCGATGTAGTTTTAAAAGATATCGAACCCACAGGGAAGGAACTTGGTCTAAAGAAAACTAGGGAAGCATAAAAGTAAATAAAATTAAAATAGATTAAGGATTTTTATGGGTAGGAAGATTAGAACGAAAAGTTGAGTAAATATAGATGTGATAGATTAGAAACTCTAAATAAATATATTTCACTATGAACAAGTATAGCAGATAAAACATGCAAGTTTAAAAAAGCTGTTCTGACCCTCTAGATTATCTAACAAATTCGGTTCTAGACACCCAGATGTTCAATGATTTACCGCAGAGCAACACATGAAATAACTTTTCTAAGTCTAGCGCAAAGGAAATAAGATAATTGTGAAAACCTGGACAACATCAATACTATGCTTAGTACAAGTCGCTCTCACATAGCCACATTTAGCAAGTAACCATTCAGAAAATGTTGGCTCACTAAACAGCATTATATCACAGATCTAGTGATTATACACGATAATGTTAACCCCAAAACTACTCTTAAAATTAATGCCAACGCATATAACTTGATTAACATAAAAGACTTACCATGAAATAAGCATTATGACACATAGACATATCACAAACTTCGAAATAGAAAGTATAAATAGAAAGCAAAGAAAAGTTGTAAGGTATGCAAGTGAAAGCTAAAGTTGATCAAAATGTATCCTCTCTTTAATGGGAGTCGTCAATTCCCGCAATTCCTGCGTCTGCTTTGAATTCGGTCTCGGCTCGTACAGAACCTCCGCTAGGATGCTATTCTTTGCTAATATCGAACAAACAAATATTGAAGTATAAAAACTTTTATTGATAAGTGATTTGCAAGTACACTTATACAACAATCGCTCGAATACGTAGAGAAATCTAGTGATCGAAACAAGGAATCGAATCACTTAAACATTTTCTCACTAACACTTAAGAACGTAGTGAATCTAACTATACACACACACACTATATTTGCACTCTAATGTTTTCCACACTATTCATCCCACGAAATTGAAGAGGATTAGAGCCCTATTTATAGAGTTTGAAGGGTTACGTCTATCCAAACGAAGAGTCACATCCATTGGTGAAAAGATTGCATCTCTTCAATGTGATTGGTTGAGAGGCTTTCATTCAATCCATAATGGATAGGAAGCTTTTCATGATTGGTTGACTCCTGATAAGTGTCTTTTCGTTGGTAGTTGATGGTAGTTGATCATGCTTATCTAGAGGTTGGTAGTTAAAAGATAATACCAGAAAATCGTCCATGTCGCAACCGCGATATGTGATTTGCAACCGTGAATCTTTTGATGGGAAATTTTTGTTCTGAAGTGACCAAGTCGCGACCGCAAATGATTGTCACGACCGTGAATTGAATTTTCTTCATAAATCTCCTTGTAACTTCACTGATCTTTGATAGCTTCGATCCTGAGCCAAATCTTTAAATTCCACGCATCTTTTTCACTCTATTTTTATAGAATTCCACTTTTGATCATTTTACTTCCAAGATTTACCTAGTATCTGCATTTGCATCAAACACAACTACTTACCACGTGAAATCATTTATATGAAGTATAAAAATGATTCAAACTATAGTGTTTGTTGTATAAAATTATCATGATAATAAGTGTAAGTATACACTTATCATACCCCCACACTTAACTTTTTCCTTGTCCTCAAGGTAAATTAAACAGAATTGTATAAATTTGGTAAACAAGTTCGTACCTTATTAGTGAAAGATTGTTGCAGTGAGTACCACATTCCACGTTGCAAAAGATTTCAAATAGAAGTTTGAAATTTCCCACAAATTAGTAATGTGCAATTTACATAGCTTGGTTGCGTACCTATGTTCATAGTGGAGAGAAAACCGAATCGCATCTTCATATAAGCGTTATATGCATACTCGAATATTACCTTCTCTTAAGCATAGTATAAAGTATAAAGGACATAGAAAGCACACTTTGATTAATTTCTCTCAAGGCATTTTTAGGTAACCTAGGATGCAAAAAACACATACAGCGGTTGCATTTTATGCTCCGTACCACTCTCCCCTTTTTTCAGCGGTTGCATTTTATGCTCCATACCACTCTCTCATTTGTTTCTTTTAAGCATATGTTTTTGAAGTACTTTGTACTTTGCACCCTTTTTTTGTACTATGCTTTCTTTTCTTTTTCACTCATTGAATGGTTGCAGTTTTTGCTCCGTATCATTCCTCACCTTTTTCATAACTCATTGGTTATCCTCTCTTTCTTTTGATTTTTCATTAATACCCTCATCCTTTATTGATCAATTTCAAAGTATTATGGCTATAGTTTCCTAACACTTTAAACATACTCAATACTTATAGGACCTATTCGAGATTTGAATATAAAACTCATAGTGAGAATACCATTAGATATTACTCCATTTAAACTTACCGGAAGCATTAAACCAAAACTGTATAACTTATACTAATTCATGTTGCATCGAAATATAAATCAAAACTTACTTGGAATGTTGCTTTCGAATGTTACTCACCACTCATCCTTGCCAATAATGTTGTGCTACTAATGCTCAAATTCAACATGCGCTCGATTTTTGCACTAACATCAAGAGTTGTAAAGCCTAACACTCACAATAACCTTGGATAATTGTTAGTAAATTATAAGAAATGATAATGAATAACTAACAAAATATCAAGAAAAATTTTCAAATTTCTTCGATTTTTTAATTTTTATTCATTTTTTAGATTTTACGGGATTTTTACAAATGTCCCCCCACACTTAAAGAACACTATGTCCTCATTGTGAGACATTATAAAAATCAAAACTAAACTACTAAAGCTAAAGCTAGATAAAAAATTATTGAAAATAAAGCTAAGGAAAGATAAAACCCGTTTATCATGAAGGAGAATCCGGTGGACTAGGAGTGAATTGACAATTTTACTTTCTAAAGAATGAAAGTAATTTTCAAAGCATCGACTTATTACTTTTCTTTAGAATCTTCATGTCTCTCTTCAAGACTCCAAGTTCCGCTTGGTAATTATCCAACTTAAGTTGCATGATAGCTTGCCAATCTTCCAGAGCTTCTTCATCTTCATTTTCTTCTTCAACTTCGATCATCGGTTCTTTTCCTTTGCGATGGTTCATGGATGGATTTGATAGTCCGATGAAAGAATCTTCTTGAGTTAAGTTGAGCTTCTTGGTGCGGTTGGAATAGGAATAAAAAGAATAAACAACATCATGCTCTTGGAGTAATCCTGTGTTCTTCAAATAGTTTCCATCCATATATCGAAAATACTCACCCGGTTGTTGAATATAGGGGAGTTCACCTCTTGCTCCCAAGACTATGGCGGTGATAATCTCGGCCGCTCCAATTTTACTCCTCATGCTCGTTGAGTTCTTCTTCATCATATCCTAAATTATATCCACAATTTTTGCTTTTTGCTTCTTCATAGCGCAAGAAAGTACAAACAAGTCCTTCTTTTGAACTTTAGTATTCTTGACTCAACAAAATACCGAAGTGGAAAGGTATTTATGGAGAAGGAGAATACATTCATCTTTAATGAGTTTGTTAGGAGAATTTTTGGGATCGAAGACTCTCTTACCCGATAAATTTGCCCAAACTTGGTTAGGTTGAAATGAGTCCATCATGCTTGCTAAATTGGCAATCTCGAAACCGAACCAATCACCCATCATATCTCTTGTGATGGTGTATTGCTGTCCTTGATTCCGAAACCGAATCACCCTCTTCCTTGAATCTTCATAATCGAATGTCACCAAACAATCGAGAATCCAATCTCGATTTTGTGGGAATCGCATATCCTCAAATTTTGAAAGACCAAGAACTAAAAGGTTTGTCTCCATATCTTGTTGGAGATTAAGAGTTTCCAAGAAACCAGATCGAGGAATATCATCCCGGTGATATCCAATTTGCTTAGTTTTTGAAATATCTTACCTTCTTCTCTCGTCCTCAATGGGAATGGATAATCAAATTCTTCTTGAATCGATTGTGTATTTCTCTTTTGTGCTACTCTTTTCACACGAGTCATGTTGGTTTGAAGATAAAGGATTGAAAAGGGTTTAGATACTTGAATGTAGAAGATTAGAAATTTTAGAAATTTTGGAAGATCTTAGAGGGTATGATGATTAGGGTTCAACTTGGACCTATTTATAGAGATATATTTAGTCTCTAATTGGTCATTAATGGGATTATAGTCGTTTAGGGTCAAAACTAGCCATTTAATGGTGGTTTCAGCTATCAGTCACGTGTCAGTTCACGAGCTGTAACGGTTATAATTTCACCGTGTCGCGATCGCGAAGGCCAGTCACGATCACGACTCTCCTCACGAAAGAAATATAAACTTTTATTCTTCAATGATCACGAGCACGAGATATGTCGTGGTCACAAACCTCTTTGTCCTTCAAATTTCTTCAATTTTTAGACTTGCACCTATAAAAACTTAGAAACACAAACTTTGTTAAATATAGACAATAAATATTTATTTTAGTACCTTGAGAATTCATGGTGAAGATAGTAATTGAACATCGACGTCTAGGTGTTCAAATAATTTTTTTATTTATAAAAACAAAGACTTGTAAACAATCAAACAAGCAAGCAAACAAACAAACAGACTACTAAACAAACATACAACCTAAAATCTACCTATGCAAATTTTTCTAAAAGGAGAAAAGACATGAAATTTATTCAGGCGGAAGTGATTCTATCATCTGATTAATTTCATAAGTAGATTCCCTTAAACCTTGCTCAATATCAATCAGTAAAGCACGAACGTCTTTGATTTTTCTACGGATCGAAATTTTTCCTTCCATAAGATAAATTAATCTTTGATGAAGATTGGAATCTCTTCTGATTTCTCCTTGCCTATTTTCCCTTTCTCTTTCTCGATCTGCTTCCACCCTTTCTTCCCATGGCTTCCAGCTATAAGTTATTCTATCTTCTCCAGTGTTCCTTATTAAGAAATTTTTCTCAAAGAAGACTTCCATCGTTAACCCCAGAATTACGTCCTCACTATTGAAAATTTCCGTAAAATAAGGTAATCTCCCTACTTGGCCCAATAGATTTGCCATTATCCGACACCCATATTCGGTCAATTCAGGATTTCGTGCTGTAGACATGAGTGTCTCCATCATAATCCTAGAGACATCGACAGGAATGCCCTCTAGAATTGCTTCCAAGATAAACAATTCTTCAAGAATGACAATATCGGAGTTTGACCTACCAAGCAACGCACCATTTAAGTAAAAGTGTAATGCCAACAAACAATGATCACGAATCCACCGACTATAGGCGACTTCTTATTCGTATTCAGTTTAGCCCGTCAAACGATTCCATGCTGGTACAGGATTCCAACCAAGAGGCATCTTATAGAAACAATCTTTTGGAAATCCCAAATACTTCTCCAAAGCTTTCCTTGTGATCTTATACAGTTTCCCATGGTAGCGATAGACTAGACAATTTTGTCTATCATTTCTCCAAGCCACCGTAACTAGCATTTCCATGCAATCACACAAACTATTTTCGAGGGTCAGGTTGGAGTAAATGACAAAATTAAGTATTCGGAAATAGTACATAACTCTGTCAAAAATACCCAAATGAATAAGGCTATTCCTATGAATTGTATAGGAACTCTTGAATTCAGCACCTTGGATCATTTCATAATGATCCCCCTCTTCTTCTGAATAGATTGGGAATGGCGCTTCGTACCACTCCTAGATATTCTTTGGTTAAAAATACCAGGTCTCGCCGGATAAACTATTTGGATAAAAGAAAATTTAAAGAAATGAAAGGAAAATTGATTTAGAATAAGTTTTGATTTGAAAGAGAGAATTCTGATTGAATGTGAAGATGATTGATGAATAGACATTCATCAATTTTATAGAGATTAGTTGAAAATCTGTCAAATAACTGCTCAACCGCTGCAGTTATCGCACAGGTCACGATCGCGATGCAAAGTCACGAGCGTGACTATAGAATGTTTGAAAAATAGAAAGTTTATAGAGGAATTCACAAGCGGGATAGACAGTCACGAACGCGAATAGGAAAAATAAAAGAAAATCTTCAATTTGTCAAGAATTAAGACGGAAAATTATGATGTGTCACCCCAAAGATGATTATTTCATAAACTTTTCATATCTGGAATAAAATTTAGAAAATTGTATAGTATAGGAAACAAAACAAATAAAAAATATCTTCAGAACTTACTTGGCTTCCCAACAATATCTTCAGAACGCATTTGCCTTCCCTGGTAACGGTGCCAAAAACTTGTTCGCCACTTTTCTACTGATAAGTTTAATCAATAATGGTTCCAAAATCTCATGAACTATTGGCTAATAACTGTGCCAAAAACTTGTTCACAAATGAATGTATGTGTTGTCAATACCTCTTATCACATAGAAAAATGATGATAACTGCAAGTATACAGTTGCGATGTAGTTTTAAAAGATAACGAACCCACAGGGAAGGAACCAGGTTTAAAGATAAACTAGGGAAGAATAAAAGAAAATAAAACATGGTAGAGATTTTTGTGGATAGGAAAATTAGAATGAAAAGTTGAGCAGATATAGATGTGATAGATTAGAGACTCTAAATTAATAGATTTTCACTACAGATAAGTATAGCAAAGAAAACATGTAAGATAACTGAAAATTTTATGACACACTAGACTAATCAAACAAACCGGTTCAACATACTCAAATGTTCAATAATTCGTCGCCGAGCAACACATGAAATAACTTTTCTAAACCTAGCGCAAACGAGATAAGACTATTATATAAACCTGGACAATATCAATATTATGCTTAGTACGAGTCGCTCTCACATAGCTACTTTTAGCAAGTTACCATTCCAAAAATGTTGGCTCACTAAACAGCGTTATATCACAGATCCAGTGATTATACACGATATTGTTAACCACGAAACTACTCTTAAAATTAACGCCAACGCATATAGCTTGATTAACATAAAAGACTTAGCATGAAATACGCATTATGACACATAGACATATCATAAACTTTGAAATAGAAAGTATAAGTAGAAAGCAAAGCGAAGTTGTAAGTTATGCAAGTGAAAGCTAAAGTTGATCAAACCATATCCACTCTTTAATGGGAGTTATCAATTCCCGCAATTCCTGCGTCTACTTTGAATTCAGTCTCAGCCCATACAGAACCTTCGCTAGGATGCTATTCTTAGCAAATATCAAACAAACAAATATTGAAGAACGAAAACTTTTATTGATAAGTGATTTGCAAGTACACTTATACAACAATCACTCGAGAATATAGAGAAGTCTAGTGATCGAAACAAGGATTCGAATCACTTAAACATTTTCTCACTAACGCTTAAGAACGTGGCGAATCTAACTATACACACACTAATACACTTATGCACTTCTTGAATTGTTTCCTATGCACGAAATTGTTGAGGATTTGGAGCCCTATTTATAGACTTTGAAGGGTTGCGTCTATTCAAATGAAGAGTCACATCCATTGGTGAAAGATTACATCTCTTCAATGTGATTGGTTGAGAGGCTTTGATTCAATCCACAATGGATAGGCACATTTTCAGGATTCCTGATAAGTTTCTTTTCATTGGTAGTTAATGGTGATTGATGGTGGTTGATCATGCTTATCTGGCGGTTGGTAGTTAAGAAGATAATACCAGAAAACCATCCATGTCGCGACCGCAATATGTGATTCGCGATCGTGAACCTTTGATTGGCAAATTTCTATTTCTGAAGTGAACATGTCACGACCGTGAATTGAGTTTTTTTTCAGAAATCTCCTTGTAACTTCACTGATCTTTGACAGCTTCGATTCTAAACCAAATCTTCAAGTTCCATGCATCATTTTGCACCTTTTTCACTCTTTTTTCATAGATTTCCATTTTAGCTCATTTTACTCCCAAGATTTACCTAGTATCTGCATTTACATAAAAAATAACTACATACCACGTGAAATCTTTTATATGAAGTATAAAAATGACTAAAACTATAGTGTTTATTGTATAAAATTATAATGATAATAAGTGTAATTATACACTTATCACATGCAATCAGCTATCTAATGTGTGTCGCGACATTAATTCTCACCTCAACCAAGGTTAAAATAATACGTTGGTCCTCCGCTAACATGGGAACACTCATCACGCAAGAGATAACATCTAAATGGTTTGGTCTTATGAAATTATTATCAATCGAGATTACCTCCCCCATAACTGCAGCCACCTCATAGACTAATGGCTTTGTAAAAATAGTGGGCGACAACCCAACAAAATCGATAAAACATAAACGCTTAGAGGGAATGAAATCCATAGAATACGACTGAACTTCTATAAATAAATTTTGTAAAGAGAGCCAATCTCCATCTAGAAATCTCACTAATGGATCCTCAAAATAAAAAGCAATCACAACACGACTTCTACAAGTTGGAGCAACAAAGTTCACCGTATAGAAATTCCTATCTCTAATTATACCATATAATTCAGGAATCAAGTTAATGTTTCTTACCATAAAAAAACATGAGAACTTAGTCAACCCATCTTTCCGAATAGACCATGATATCTCTACACAAATTGGCTTCAGACTTGGTGCAACTATCTCAGCATATGATCGAGCATCTCTCAGTGACTCCATGAATGGACATTTGATGGTATACTTCTTAGCCACCCTTGGCCAAGACTCTAGTACTTTATCTGAGTGAGGAGGAACACGCCTATCAAATCTTGATTTGAAAGCACGCAGCCTGAACTTCCCGATTGATATTGTATACAATCATGATGTACATGTCGTGACCGTGAATCTTTGTTGGAAAACTTCTGATTCTGAAGTAAACATGTCACGACCACGAGGTATTGTCGCGACCGTGAATTGAGTTTTCTTCAAAAATCTCCTTGTAACTTCACCGATATTCAACAGCTTCGATCCTAAGCCAAATCTTTAAGTTCCACGCATCTTTTTACAACTTTTTTGCTCTTTTTTCATAGAATTCCACATTAGTTCATTTTACTCCCAAGATTTACCTAGTATCTGCATTTGCATAAAAAACAACTACATACCACGTGAAATCTTTTATATGAAGTATAAAAATGACTAAAACTATAGTGTCTATATTATAAAATTATAATGATAATATGTGTATTTATACACTTATCAATACTATAAACCTACTTCAATAGAACCTTGCAAGTATCTGAAAACTCTTTTCACAGTTGCTAAATGAGATTCTCCAAGGTCAGCTTGATAACGAGCACAGTAGCACACGACATACTGTATGTCTAGCTTACTAACTATAAGATAAAGAGGAGAGCCTATGATTTCTCTGTAGAATTTGTTGCCTACAGGATTTCTTGCTTCATCTTTACTTAAGATAGTATCAGTGGTCATGGGAGTGGACATTGGCTTCGAATGCTCCATGTCAAACTTCTTAAGGTTTTCTTTAGCATAATTTGCTTGACTGATAAAGATTCCATCTTCATTTTGCTTTATTTGAAGACTAAGGAAAAAGTTGAGCTCGTCCATCATAGACATTTCAAACTCAATTTTCATTTATTTACTAAATTCCTTGCACAGCTTCTCATCAGTTGCTCCAAATATGATATCATCTACATATATTTAAACCAGCAACACTTCTTCTTTCCTGCGCTTGAAAAATAGAGTTGTATTTGTTGTCCCTCTTTCATAGTCTTTGTTGAACAAGAAATTAGTCAACCTCTCATACCAAGCTTTAGGAGCTTGCTTCAATCTATAGAGAGCTTTCTCCAATTTGAAGACATGCTCAAGATTCTTAAGATCTTCAAAACCAGGAGGCTGGTGAACATAAACTTCTTCTTGAATGAATCCATTTAGGAATGCGCTTTAAACATTCATTTGAAATAATTTGAAGTTTATATGAGATGTGAAATGCACATAGGATTCGAATAGCTTTAAGCCTGGCTATAGGAGCATAAGTCTCATCATAATCGATACCTTCTTGCTTATTGTAGCCTTACGCAACAATCCTGGCCTTGTTCCTAACAATAGAGCCATTTTCATCAAGCTTGTTATAGAAAATTCATTTGGTGTCAATAATTGATTTCCATTTAGGCTTAGAACTAGATCCCAAAACATCATTTCACTTGAAAATAATCTAGCTCATCTTGCATGCGATCATCCAATAATTATCTCCTTTTGTAGCTTCAAACTTCTTAGGTTTAATCAATGAGATGAAAGCTGGATGACTCATCATCTTGCTGAGCTGACCTTGTTTCATCACCAGATTATTAACATCATCAACTATACTATCTAGCGGATGGTTGCAATCTATCCTAATCTCCCTTGGTAGACTCAGTTCAGTAGCTGGAGGATGTACAATGGGTTACTGAGGTGGAGGTTGATCTTCAACATTGTTGAAGTTGATAGAGAGATCATGTAAATCACGTAGTAACTAAGAGACCATTCGAGTTATTCCACTTAGATCTTTTCAACCCAGTTCAGCCAATGAGCTTGGGTGGTAAGAGGTTCACTCCGGTGGTGGTAGATGACTTCACAAGATTCACATGGGTAGTCTTGCTGAGTATCAAAGATGAGACTTATGAATCTTTTATCAAGCTCAATAACTGGATAATGTACGAAATATGAGATAAAATCTGTAGAATCTGAAGTGATTATGGAAGTGAATTCGAGAGTTTCCATTTCGAAGAATTCTGTTCAACGCATGGCATTGACCACAACTTCTCTTCTGCCTATACACCTCAACAAAATGGGGTTGTAGAAAGGAAGAATAGGACTACAGTTGAGATAGCTCGATCCATGCTGAGTGATAACAATCTTCTAAAGTACTTTTGGGGAGAAGCTATTAACACAGCCTTTTATATCCTGAATCAAGTTTTAATTCACCCAATTCTTGAGAAAACTATTAGCTTTGGCAAGGTCGCAAGCCTAAGATTGGTCACCTCAGATAGTTTGGCTGTAGGTGCTATATTCTTAGCACCAAAGAGTAACTAGGAAAGTTTGATCCTAATTCTGATGAAGGTATCTTTTTGGGATACTCAACTAACAGTAGGGTATATCAAATATATGTCAAACATACTAGCTTATTAGAGGAGTGTATGCAAGTAGACTTCGATGAAACTAACATTGCAGAAAGACGTCCATCTGATGAAGATGAAGGAGTTCCCCTAATTTTAAATCAACTCAGTATGCCACAAGCTGTGCTACCCAACTCAACATAAGAGCCCCTAGCTGGGGAAGCCAAAGATGATGATGAAGATCTTTCTATCAAGTTCAACGATGGCGAAGATCAACCTCCACCTTAGCATCCAGTTATCGATCCTCCAGCAGTTGACCCGAGTCTTCCAAGAGAGATTAGAGTTCATCGCAACCATCCGCTAGACAGCATAATTGATGATGTTCATAATTCTGTGATGACGTGAGGTTAACTTAGTTGAAATGATGAGTCATTTAGCTTTCATTTCATTGATCGAACCTAAGAAGTTTGAAGATGCAGAAGGAGATTATTATTGGATGATCATAATGCAAGAGGATGATCGAATCAATTATTGGCACCAAATGGGTATTCAAGAATAAGCTAAATGAAGATGGTGTTGTTATCAAGAACATGGCCAACCTTGTTGCTCAAGGCTACAATCAGCAAGAAGGAATCGACTATGATGAAACCTATGCTCCAGTAGCCCGGCTCGAAGCCATTCGAATCCTTTATGCTTTTGCATCTCATATGAACTTCAAATTATTTCAAATGGATGTCAAAAGTGCTTTCCTGAACGCATTCATTCAAGAAGAAGTCTATGTTCGCTAGCGTCTAAGCCTTGAAGATGTAAAGAATCCAGAGCATGTCTTCAAATTGAAGAAGGCTCTCTATGGATTAAAGCAGGCTCCAAGAGCTTAATATGAGAGGCTGACCAATTTCTCGATTAGCAAAGGTTATGAAAGAGGGAAAGCAGATACAACTCTTTTTATCATGCAAAGGAAAGAAGATGTGTTACTAGTCCAAATATACGTTGATGATATTATATTTGGAGCAACTGATGAGAAGCTGTGCAAGGAATTCAGCAAGCAGATGAAGAGCGAGTTTGAGATGTCTATGATGGGAGAACTCGATTTCTTTCTTGGTCTTCAAATCAAGCAAA
>CATIWQ010499685.1:0-21555 GCA_949673415.1 Euphorbia schlechtendalii
ACAATGTGTATATGATTGATTTTATCCCCAGGCTCCACTAATTTTTATCTTGTATCTAAGGAGAATAATTTGTGGCTTTGGCACATAAGGTTGGGTAATATAAATATGAACATTCTGCCCAAACTGACCAAAAAGCAACTATTTGTGGGTTTGCCCAGTATTAGCTTTGAAAAGGATAAACTTTGTTCAACTTGCCAACTCGGTACATAAGTAAAGAAATCATTTAGGTCAATTAATCAAGTAGTAACTAAGCGACCGTTGGAGCTCTTCCATTTAGATCTTTTCGGCCAAGCTCAGCCTATGACTTCATGAGATTTTTATTGGTGGTTGTGGATGACTTCACAAGATTCACTTGCGTAGTCTTGCTGAGTAGTAAAGAAAAAACACATGAATCTTTTGTCAAACTCAGTAATCGGATTATGAACGAACTAGGATATAAAATTAGTAGAATCTGAAGTGATCATGGATGTGAATTAGAGAATTTTCATTTTGAAGAATTCTGTTCAGAACATGGTATTAACCACAACTTTTCTACTCTTTATACTCCACAACAAAATGGGGTTGTAGAAAGGAAGAATAAAATCATAGTTGAGATGGCGCGATCCATGTTGAGTGATAACAATCTACTAAAGTACTTTTAGGGAGAATTTGTTAACATAGCCTGTTATATCTTGAATTGGGTTTTAATTCGCCCAATTCTTGAGAAGACACCTATGAACTTTGGTGAAGGTGCAATCCTAAGATTGATCATCTCAGATCATTTGGTTGTAGGTTCTTTGTTCTTAACACTAAGGAGCAGCTAGGTAAGTTTGAAGGCTGATGATGGTATCTTTTTGGGATACTCAACTAACAACAGGGCATATAGAATATATGTAAAATGAACTAGCCTATTAGAGGAGTCTATGCATGTAGATTTTGATGAAACTAATAATGCAAGTAGACATCCATCAGATGAAGATGAAGGAGTAACCCAGCAAGAAAATCCACTCAGCATTGGCACTCTCTGTGTTGCCCAACCCAACACAAGAACCTGAAGCTGAGGAAGTTAAAGAAGATCATGATCTGTCAATCAATTTCAATAAAGGTGAAGATCAACCTCATCCTCAACCAAATGCAGATCTCCAATTGTAGAATCGAGTATGCAAAGGGATATTAGAACTAATCGCAATCACCCTCTAGAAAGCATTAATGATGATATTCATAATCCTGTGATGATGCGAGGTCAGCTTAGTAGAATGATGAGTCATCCAGCTTTTATCTAATTAATTGAACCTAAGAAGTTTGAAGATGCAGAAGGAGATGATTATTGGATGATCGCGATGCAAGAGGAGTTGGATCAGTTCAAGCACAATGATGTTTAGGATCTAGTTCCTAAGCCCTAAGGAAAATCAATCATCGACACCAAATGGGTTTTCAAGAACAAGCTTGATGAAGATGGCATTGTTGTCTTAAATAAGGCCAAGCTTGTTGTTCAAAGCTACAATCAGCAAGAAGGCATCAACTATGATGAAACTTATGCTCCTATAGCTCAACTTGAAGCAATTTGAATCCGTTGTGCTTTTGCATCCCATATGAACTTCAGATTGTTTCGAATGGATGTTAAAAGTGCATTCCTAAATGGATTCATTCAACAAGAAGTTTTTGTTTTCCAGCTTTCAGTCTTTCAAGATATGAAGAATCATGAGCATGTCTTCAAATAGAAGAAAGCTCTCTATGAAATGAAGCAAGCTCCAAGAGCTTGGTATGAGAGGCTGACCAATTTCCTTAACAACAAAGGCTATGAGAGAGGAAAAGCAGATACGATCCTGTTTATCTAGTGAAGAAAAAATGATGTGTTGCCTGTCCAAATTTATGTTGATGATATCATTTTTGGAGCAACTAATGAGAAGAGATGCAAGGGGTTCAGCAAGCAAATGAAGAGCGAATTTGAAATGTAAATGATGGGAGAGCTCAACTTTTTCCTAAGGAGTTCAACAAGCAAATGAAGAGTAAAATTGAAATGTTAATGATGGGAGAGCTCAACTTTTTCCTTAGACTTCAAATCAAGCAGAGTGAAGGTGGAATCTTCATCAGCCAAGCAAAGTATGCCAAAGAAATTTTGATGAAGTTTGATATGGAGCATTCGAAACCAATGTCCACTCTCATAGCATTAATACTATCTTAAGTAAGGATGAAGCTGGTAGACAATGAGTTCTACAGAGGTATTATCGATAGACATTCAATATATTATGTGCTATTGCGCATGTTATCAAGCTGACCCCAGATTATCTCACTTAGCAACTACTAAGAGAATTCTCTGGTATTTGCAAGGTTCTTTAGATGTAGGTTTGTGGTATCCCAATAGTTCATATTTCACTCCAAGAGGATTCACAAATTCTGATTCTAGTAGAGACAAGCTCAATAGAAAAAGCACTACAGGAGGATACAATTTCCTTGGAGAATGCCTTGTCTCATGGTATAGCAAGAAGCAAATTTCTTTTGCACTAAGAATAACTAAAGCTGAGTATATGGAGGTAGGAAGTTGTGTAGTAAAACTTCTATGGATTAAGCAGCAACTACAGGATTATGGTATAAAGCCAAAATGCCTTGTTTATATGTGATAACAAAAGTGCAATTGACCTATCCAAGAATCTAGTCCAACATGGTGGGATGAAGCATGTAAATACAAGACATCGCTTCATAAGGGATCATGTGCTAAGGGGAGATGTCAAATTGGAGTATGTTCCTTCTGAGGAATAGTGAGCTGACATTTTCACCAAACCATTGGCCAAGGAGCAATTCAATGTTTTAAGGCAGCTTATTGGAATGTCGAACCCCATATGAAGAAAAATCAAGAAATTTGGCTAAGTGTTGGAAATTAAATCATAACTCAGCCGAATGAGGTAACATGTATTTAACACCATTTCTTTTTTAAAGTAATTTTGTGAGATTCAGTTTCGCGGTTAAAAATATAAAAACCCACTTTATTCAAAGGATGTTTTTGAGTTGTAACTATCTGATTGCAAAACTCACCGTTTTACTATGTCGATTAATTAAGTGTTAATCTCAGTTTTGATTTTAATCTTTGATTATGCAAGCGCCACGTATGACTGCAAGTTAAAGAGGTCTATGAAAGCTGAAGTTTGAAAGAGAGAGAAGTCACTTGTGTTTCTGAGATTTCAATCGCTTCAATTGCAAAGAACCCTAATTCTTCCATCTACTTTCAAATCCTTTTCCCTTTTCATCACCAATGTCGAGAACCAAATCAACCTTCATCCTTCGGATTAATTCTAAGAGGAGCATCTAAAGGGAAAGCAAGAGAATATTACTTTCTCCACAGGGATAGTATTCACCAAGGTGGAATGGGCTTGAATCTGGATTTTGGCCCGGTTTATGAAGTCAATTATGAAGGATTGTTGAGGAATAAGATCCTTCATAGAGTGATCAAATAGCGGAACCTAAGTTAATTTCTGCAACTAGAAAGACCAACCATTGTTGGCTTAATTAAAAGCTTTTTCAAAAATCTTTATACCATTCAAGGGTATAATGATGTTCTTTTGGTAAAAATGGAGGGGAACTCCCATCTCATCTACTCAAGGCTGCTAGGAAGTATCCTCAATATGCCATGCAAAGGAACTCAACTTAGAAAAAATGGAGATGAGGAAGTTGTGGCAATCCTTGAAGATTGGGAACTGCTAGCAGATTATAGCTCAGGCGAGATATCCACATCTAGTATGAGTTGGGTAGCAAGGGCCTGCCATGAGCTTATTGTGAAGTTGCTACTACCCAAGACAGGGTCCCTCTCTTGTTGTTTATATTTCGAGAGGTATGTGGTCTACCATATGGTAGAAGGTAAGCAACTTAATTGGCCACTGATGATTCTTCATTATTTAACCTAAGTTACTATCATCTACCATTACGGTTATCTGATCACAGCTTTGATGAAAGTAGTGAAGATGGACATCTCAACTTTTGCTAGTGGTTTAGGGGAGACAGTTATCCTAGTGAAGAAGACCTTAACCATGATGCACTTCAACAAGCTGTATCATGATAAGGTACATAATAGGTACACCAATGCCCAAGATGCTAAAAGAAAGACTAAGGCTATATCGATAGTGGTACCTATGAATGTAGCTAAGGAGGATGAAGATAGCTTCATGGTTGATTTTTAGGAGAGCAATGAGGACACCAATGAAAACATTCCTCTTTCTTCGAACATGGAACCAGTTTCTACCACCTCTACTCTAACCTATCCGAGACCTAAAGCCAACTCCTAAAGGCAAAGAAGAGCCTGGAAAAAATAAGGGCATGAAATACACATGTCTAGCCCCAAAGAAGGCAAAGGAAGCAAATGAAAGCCAAAACTCGCACTCAGAGGGAAACTAAGGTGAAATAGCAAGCTGAGGAAGAAGAGGATGCCTTAGAAGTAGAAGAAACCTTGCGCCAAAGGAAGCGTAAGTTGGTTGTAGCTGAAGAGGATTAAGGCCAAGGTGACTCTAAGAAAAGCAAAGAGGACCCTAAAACCATTAGTCCTGGTGTTACTGCACTCATTGAAGAAGTTATTACCAAGGCAAAAAGCACTAAGCGCAAGCGCACTACCACCAATAGCCCACTAAAGAAAAATGTCCCAGTGGTGAGTAGTGATGGTGATGCAAGAGAAACCATAGAAATCCTCAATCAGGAAGACTTTGATCTTCCTTATCCCAGCATCCCAACACCTTCTTTCACTCAAGTTGAGACTCTCCCAACTCTGTTTGAAGTACCTCAAGCCAACCCATCCTTAGGTCAAACATCTAACCCATAGGTACTTTTAAATCCTTCCTCCATTTCTTTTGTAAATCTTGAATAACCTACCTCTCTAGTAAATCCTTCAAATTCTATTCCTACAACTCCGTCAATTTCTAATCTTGTAAATTTTGAAATTCCTATCCCTTTTGTAAATCCTCAATCTCAAACTTTAAATATTGTAAATTCCCTAGTAGATATTCCTTCTACTCCTAACCAAACACAAGATTCTTTCTCTCCTCTTCCTTCTCCTCCTCAAATTGCCTTAATCCCTTCACTTGTAAAATCTAAACCAACCCCCACTTCTTCAAATGTACAAAATTCTAAACCTAACCTTTCTTCAAATCCATCCTTTGCCCCTCTAATCTCTAAGATTAGGGAAGTTCCTAAGACCGAGAACTACACTCAGCATGGAAAAGCTAATGCGGAAGGTACTAGGGTAAATTTTACAACCAGTGAAGTACCTACCTCCAGTAGTAAGCTAATCCAAGAGGACTTGGCTGATTCAGCCATCTTGGCTTAGATAATAGAGTTGGCAAGGAAGAAATTCCTAACACTCAATTCTAATGCTGAGTTGGATGGAGCAGTTAAGCAAACTACTACTATCTCAAGAGTTGATGGACTTGTTCATGAAGGCTAAGCCTAAGCTACCTAAGTTTGATGAACACTCAAACATTCCCTCTGAATTAGTCTACTTTGAAGAGATTGAAAAGATTCAAGGAAGTTTATTTATAATTTGCAACCACTTAGCGAAAGAAAGTGCCATAAGCTTAGTGGACAAGATGGCCTTGGTCTTAACCAGCTTATCTGGTTTTGTGGCTCAACTTAGTGCAGCTATCACCTCTATCCCCACATCTACTACTCTCACTAATACGGTAGCAGAAAAGATAAAGGGTGGTGTTAATGCTACTGCTAAGTAGCTTGAATGCCACAATGGTAACACAAGCTACATAATTTCATAAGTTTGGTGAAGAACAAGCCAAAATAAAGAAGATCACAGACAAAAAGGTCGAGAATGTGCTGAAAGAGGTGAAGTCACCACAGACATTGAACACAGCATGGCAAAGCTGTTAGAACATATGTCTAAGATAATGGTGAACTATGACAAGAAATAGGATAGATTGATTAGGACTGCTTATGATGTGGCTAAGAAAATTAACAAGATTGTGTTGAACATTGAAGCTCTTACCTAACAAATTTGATGTTGTATGCAAAGAAGTCAATAAAAACACAGGTGATTCTATCAAAAAGGCTCAAAAAGCAATTTTCGAGGCTATTAGCAAAATATTCCCTGAACCTATTGAGTCCCTAGTCCCGGACAATGGTCTCTCACTGCATAAAAATTTAAATGTCATCAAGGGCCAAATTGAGGATATGCAAAGGAATGTGGATCAACTAGTGACAACTGGATTTCATTATGCAAGGGATATTGACTTCACTACTAGATTTATGTCATCAATATGCCTTAGGATCCTTGACATGGAAGCAAAGATGAAGATCATATTATCTGCCATAGATTTTGAGCTCTATTACAATTCTTTCAATAGTTTGCTTGCCAAGGTTTCGACCAGATTGCACATCTTTCTAGATGCCACCACTTGCTTTTCACTAAGTTGAACGATCAAGAATTCCTCACAACTAAGGGTAAAGAGATGCTTGAGTAAGAGATCTCTCAGCTAATAATTGGAAAGCAGGAGGACTTTCAGTCTTCTTTAGACTCCTTCAATATTTACCTTGAATAAATTGTGAAGGGAAAGATAACAAATGGGGAGAAGGTAGTTGAAGACGCTTTCAAAACTATTAATTTAAACTAGTAATCACTTCCACCTCTGCCAAAGAGACCTCAACCTCAGCCCCAACATCAAAATCAATCCTCAAGTTAACAACAACAACCCTAAAGCTCTAGACACCAATCTTTCAGCCACGCAAATAACTGTATTAGATAGTCTAGACTTATAAAAGGGCTTAGCATTGTAAACTTGGTTCAAAATACAATTTGTGTACTGACTAAGTAATATGACTACTAATGAAAGATTACAAGTTTTTGCCTATTCAAGTTAAGAGCTTCTTAACTTCCTACTTTATTGTGAATGTATGTTATTTCTGCTAACGAACAGATGTAGGAATAAATACAAAGACCAACCTCAAAGAAAAGATGTAGTAAGACAGAGTCCCAAATTGAAGAAAATTCCTCTAAGTATGGGGGAGCTGAGCTGAATGAAGAGAATTCACTCAGTATGGGGGACTCCACACTGACCAAGGAGTTCACTCAGCTTAGGGGAGTCTTACATCATCCATAAGGTATTCCTATATCTTTAAATTATTTATTCAATTAATCTCTTCTACTACAAATTTTGTTATCTATTCCAAAATGGGGGAGATTATTGAACTCAAGTTAATATAGTACTTCACAATAATAAAAATGTTTAAGAAATAACAAACTGTCTAGGATAGTGAAATTAATTGAGTACTAAGTATACTCTTATTTGAGCTAGTTTACTTGAGTTTGTTTTAAGGGAAATCGACTCAATTTAATAGATGATTGATTAAGTTATGGCTGAGAGTAAGAAAAGCTAAGTTAAACCTAGTATTACATAGTTTACAAGATATAGACTCGGTGAAGCTGAGTTAGCTTTTTGTAATAAAAGCTAAGTTAATTGAAAATTAGAGAAATATTTGACACAAATGCTTTTAACCGTTTATGTGAGGAATCGAATATTCCTTTTATGCTTTTAAGGAGAAAAGGGGTTGAAATTAAAGAGGTTATTTAAGTAATCCTCAAAATGAAAAGGTGTCAGTACGGAATGTTGGAGAATCCTCACTAAAGTCCAAGATAAAAGGAATCCTTTGACATGTGTCATTTTCTCAATGTCCCTGCGCCTCTCTACAACATCAGCAAGTCAATCATTCATAAATTCCACGTTAAATCTCTTGCGCCTCTCTATCAGAGCAGATTGCTTAAAGGAAATGGGTGTTTGACGCTTCAAGATTAACAGATTAATCTTGTACCTTAACATTCAAAATCTCTGTCTCTAAACGTCTTGGAATTTGTTTCAAAGTTGCAAATTTGAAAGATATGAAGAGAAGAGAAATTCAAGACAAAGTCAGAATGAAAAGTTTACAACAACTACTTCGAAGAACTTCAACTATAAATAGAAGACTGAAGCAGACGTTCAAACTTGGTGAATCACCTCGAATTCTTAAGAGCTGAAACTCTGTTTAATCATTCCTAGCTTTCAAAAATTTCAAATCAAGCAATCAAGCAAACACAAATTTTCCAATCTGTTTGTAATAGAGAGATATCACTTTAGATTTAACATTGTAAAGGATTCAATGTATTTTATAAGTTGAAATCCTCTATTCGCAATTTCTTTCAAATTTCTGAGTGACACTTTAGGAAGGGTACTTACACTGTGTTTGAGTGGCAGTTAGAAAGAAAGGTACTTTTTGTAATCGTGTTGACCCGTTGTAAAGGCTTTTGCACCTAAGGAAGGAAGGAAAACACTAGTGGATTAAAGTTCGGAAAGGAATCCGGGGATTGGAGGTAGGCTAGGGGCCGAACCAGGATAAAATCTCAAGTGTTAATGTTCTAACCTTATTCGCTTATCTTTATCACGTTTATCTCATTCATCATTCTCTCAATTTACTAGGTTTGCTTAAAAAACCAATTCGAGAAATTCAAGATAAACTATGCCAACGAAGTTGAGCAGTTTATAGCTTTTAGACCCAGCTCAGCACGTATCTAAAAACTGAAATTGGAAAGAATTTTTTATAAATCCTAAAAAGAACTAAGTATAACATTCACCCCTATGCTATTTATATTAAGCCATTTCTAACCAACAAAGGGTTCATCAAAGTTATCAAATACTTTGGTTTTGGTGAGAAATATCATATCCAATCAAGTTGTTATAAGAATAAAAAGGACAAGTTCAAGAAGTTTAGCACGAAGACTAAAGCTT
The DNA here is from genome assembly GCA_949673415.1 of Euphorbia schlechtendalii. Lineage (NCBI taxonomy): Eukaryota > Viridiplantae > Streptophyta > Magnoliopsida > Malpighiales > Euphorbiaceae > Euphorbia > Euphorbia schlechtendalii. Next base: position 8,724 of record CATIWQ010499685.1, read on the forward strand.
TCGCAGCTACATGGAACGTATCTAAAGATTCATCATTATATGATGAAGAACCACAAGATTCTACCAACCTTTCTTATGGAGATTAGAGATAATTATGGTGAATGCTCAACATTAAATGATAAGAATAGTAATTTCATTATTGATCAAAGTGCTAAGAAGGATAAAAGGAAAAATGCTCAAACTGAGGTATGTTTTGAACTTCCTTTTTTATGGATGAATTTGTTAAGGTTTTATTTGATGTGATGAAGCTAGCCCACATGTCAGTCAATAACATTAAAGAGCTAGTGAGGAGATGTGAAGATTTGTAAGACACTGTTTCTTCCTTATCTCTTGATATCCATTTTCTTCAAGAAAAAGGTGAATATCATGAGGGGTATACAACAAGCTCACTAAAAAATTAGCTGAGTTAATTATTGAAGTAACAACTTTGAAAGAAGTGCAAGTACCTCCTCCCACAAACAATTCAACTCTGAATAACCAAACTCACAACTCTAGAAAGAAATAGAAAGCTTTTCCAAAGAGGAAAGTGAGCCAACCCAAAAAAATGGTGTGTGCTTTTGTGAAAAGGCTAGACATGTTACAGTTCTCTGTAGACATAAAAAGTGTTATTATGATGAGTACGAATGGAGTAAGATAAGCACTATTAACAAGGTTGGACCCAACCCTAAGGTATGGGTCATGTAGAAAACTTAACTGCTTTGCAGGTGAGCCTGAAATTTGCTAATGACACTAGAATTTGGTGTTTGTGATGGTTAATCTAGGCATGTTATAAGCATGTGAACTGGCATGGTGGAATTTTGAAACTAAAAATTAACCTTAAAAGGAACTCATAAGCATGTAATGATTGATATAATCTTAATTGAAATGCTTTATAGATGCATTAGGTCTATAAACACTTATTAAAAGAGACCTAGCATATAAGTATAAAGTATTACCAGTTGATTTGTACCTTCCCTTACAGTAGCAGAGTGATCCATTAGACTAGTTGGATAAAATTTCATTAGCACTAACCTCTAAAGTAGGATAACCTCTCTTAGTAGTCCACACAACCCTACCGATACAAACCTCACAAGGAGGGAGAATTTGTCAGTAAACAAGTGGCAGCTAGACCACTCGTAGACCAACCCAAAAATAACTACTAAGGCTCTTTTCCAAAATTAGGAATAAGCCTTCAAAAAGAATCTCGTAAATAAAAGAGAAACTTAAGGAGGATCTCAAAATAATTCACAAGAAAAAAGAGTCTAGTACAGAAGAGAAGGCTAAACTGAAGTGTGTTGAAAGGAGGAGGAAAGGCTCTTATTTATAGGATTAAGGAAAGAAAAAATTCTCCCTTTAAGCAATGTGGGATGGGGATTTCCCCATCCCACACATGGGTCTTCCACGTAGAACCTTGTGCAAAGCCCACAAGGGAAACCCAAGTGGGCTTCCCTTGTCCCACAAGCGAGGCCTTGTGGGACTTCCTACAAGCCTCAGTTGCGGCAAACTAGTGAGCTTGCACTACAGTCCCACGCAAGCATTACTAAGCAGCACTTGCGGACCTACAGCCCACCACATGTGTTAGCACATGCTAGCGACCAACGAGCGGCAATGAAAAACCCTTCCAGCGAACAACCAGTATTTGCGGGGCCTACTCCTAACAGGAAAAATCCCTTGCCCCACCTACTACACATTTTTCCAATTCCTCCTTCAAACTATTATCTGATCCGACCATTTAATGGTCCTTCCAAATGAAACTTGACTATCCCTTTATTCTAGGTATAGAACTCGCCTATTAGTTCTTTATCTGGTTTGTTAAAGGTTTAATGTGTGTGACATCATAGGATCCTGAAGTATAGAGCCGCTAGGGTTAACCTAAACTTGGCTTCCCATCCGGGAACCTTTAGGCTTAGTGTTCCTAATTGATATAGAACCCCAATTATTTTAGACAATCAAATGAGCTTTCTAGCAAAGGAGTATAATCTCCCAATACTCGAAATGTCACGTGCTTGTGCCTTGATCCGATTTTGCAATAGTAACTAGTAAAATACACTAGTTTACTAAGCTAGTAAAATACACTAGTTTCCATCATGTTGAGTACCATCTAGTCTAAGCTCGAATAAAGTAATAGCTCATGTAATAGCCATAGCTATCCTAGAGTTAGACTTGTTCACGAAGAAGACCAGTTGCCTTTATGTATTGAGAATGACTAAAAACCCGTTATATCAATCTCATACTCTGAATAGAGGTTTATGCATGTGTCACTTCAACAAGAGGCCTTAAGGTACAACTTGTTTTATATTACTATATCAGGATTGATGGATCCCATCTTAACTACTCGGCTTACCAATGAACAGTCATCACTATACCAATAATCATTGATATCATCCTAACAATAGTGTATGCATGAATATGACCCAACGTATATGAACTTCTATACAAGGTAACAATATCTCAGATTTGAGGATACTCGTACTGCTATTGCAATAAGATGTTACACAAACACATGGATATAGTTATCTGAGTGTCTATCCTATAGCGATTTCTAATGTATTACCCAAATACATTCATGTGTTAACTCAAGGTACCACCTTCAACTCATGAGATCTGTTGCTTGGATCGCATCCAAGGAGTAAACCTATACATGCTAATCTATCCGCTTCATTGACGTCTAATATTAATGAAACTATTGTTGGTTAATTAAGGTAGTAATTAAACATACGAACTTGCACAGCGGAATTCCAAAAGTTAAGATTAACCCTAAAGGATATCCTAAGAATGATATGATTGACATAATATAAATTGAAATGTTCCATGGATTTTTAAAGGTTTATAAAACTTAATAAAATAAACTAATTCCTTTCATGTAGCACTCCCTTAGAATAATCAGACATCACTACGTTAGCACAAGCCTCCAGACTAGGACGGCCTCTATGATTATTCTACATGGACCCGTAACTGACCAAAGCCTCACGTAGAGGAACTTATCAGTGAATAAACAGCTACTAGATTGCTCGTAAACCAACCTGAAAATATAACTAAGAAGGCTCTTTCCAAAAAAAAGAATATGCTTTCTAAAGAATACTTGCTAAAGCGGAGAAACTCAAAGGGGATCTCATAAAAAACTCGTACAAAAAAGAAGTCGAAACTCAAAAGGAAAGACTAAATTAGAGTGAAGAAAAGAGGAGGAGGAGGAGACCATTATTTATAGTGGGAGGGGAACATTTCTAATGTGGGATGAGGAAAATCCCCATACCACATACGGGTTGATGCGTGGAGCTCCAAGCCCGTAGGTTAACCCACGTGCATAGCCCACTTCGGTGGGCTGTGTGTGGCCTCCAAAGGAAGCCCACACATGCTTCCCTTATCCCACAAGTGAGGCCTTGAAGGACTTTTCGCAGCAGCCCATGAGCACTTTTGTGCTAGCAGGGCTGCCACTCATGCCCCACCCATAAACAACTCATGTTCTTGGGGCCTACTCGCAAAGGGAAAAATTCCCTTACTCTCTCTCTTACTCAAATTCTTGTATCTAGCTAATTTCATAATGACTTAACCAAGAAAGGGTCAAGGCTATGTGTAATTAATGTGAGGACACAAACCTGAGCACAGTAATCCGTAAGGTGACTTATTTGCTGATCTCTCTACTTATTATTATTAGATCCTTAGTCTCTTTGTGGTCTGATCAAACACATGATAAGCCTTTGTGATTTATTATTATCTTCAACTTTTGCATCCGTAATTGTGATCAAGGAAGAGTAAGTGACACCAGTCTCTGTATCATCACTGAGATTAGAAATTTAGCAATCTAACACATGTTAGGAGTTTTACTACCCGTCGATTAGGAATTAGGCTTTTTTAGTATTCATTTCTATTTTCCGGCGAGCTCTTTGGCGCGACATCGAGAGTCATGGTAGGAAAGAAGGAGATTGAGGCACAAAGCACGATCCCCATACGAAGGAAGAGTTTCTAACCTTGTAAGGTGTGTAGCACTAGTATAACTAAATCTAAGTCCTGGTACAGTTTATCCCTTGTCTAGTGATCATTATGATACATGGTTCTTTCCCAATTGGTTAAGTCAATCTCTTTATAGTAGTTTTACACATTCTTTTACTTTCAAACTCTCAGTGATTCCCAAAGAAAGTCAATATGGTCACTTTAGTCATTCTCTTTCAGAATTACACAATTAATACCGCCCTTGAGGATCGACCCCTATTTACTACTACTACAAGTTATTTTTCTATGTAAGGATTATTTTTGGTGGTTTCAACACCCATAAAATTTTAGCACCGTAACCAGGGACGGTTCCACTAACTTTGTTTTTCTTTTCTTTGAATGACTAGAGCGACAACTGGTGGCAATAGACTTCTCTGATCCGGAGATAGAAAAGTCCAATCGAGCTCGCACTAGGCATGTTCATAAAGAAAGAGAGCCTCGACATCTTACAGAGACTTAAATTGAACCTAATATCAACCCAACCTTGATAGAAAGACTATTTGATCGACCTAACTCAGATACCGAACCTCAAGTAGTAATAATAACCATGGCTAACCAAGAGTGATCGATCAATGACCTTGTAATGGGTGCGGTGAATCAGAAACCGCTATGCATCACTTACCTGGTGGAGAGAAAAGTTGAAAATTTTGAAATGAGGTCAAGATTTATCCAAAGCCTGCCAAAGTTCACCAGGAGATCCACTGAAGATCCATACAAACATTTATAGCAATTTCACATGAAATGCGCCACGATCAAGCCACAAAGAGTCTCTTTAGACTTGGTAAAGCTCAAAGCATTTCCCTTCTCTCTTGAAGATACGGCTAAGGACTGGTTTTGCTGTTTAGCACTAGGATCAATCACAACATAGGCTGAGGTGTCCAAAGTCTTTTTAGAAAAATTCTTTCCAGCAACCAGAGGAACCACTTTGAGAATGCAGATTTATGCAGCGAGGATGAAAGACATAGAGAATCTCCATGACTTTTATAAGAGATTTTAGCACTTTGTTGCTTGCTTCCCTCCTCATGGTTACACATCACAAACCCTAGTCCAAATTTTTTATGAAGGAATCCTCGAGACCAGGCGAGCAATCATTGATGCGATAAGCTAAGGAGCCCTTATCAACAAGTCTCCCACAACATCTTGGGAACTTATAAAGACTATGGCAGATAATGCTCAACAATTTAGTGACCGTGACCACAGATCTACCACGAGGATAGTAAGCGAGATCAATGGCTATGAACTTAATGACAAGATAGATAATTTTGCTAATCTTTTCCATGCTATGGTTGTCAAGAATGAAGTCGCTATAGCTTACGAGTTTCTCACAAAGACCAACCATGCAACAGATAAACCGCATTGGAGATCCGGAGTTCGAGCATGTCCTTGCAATGGGTTACTATGGGCATAGGCCGACGTATGTACTGTTAGGCATGTTGTATGCCCTAGATGCAATTAGGGTAATAATTCTTTTTTAGTTATAATGTACAAACTATTTTCAAACTATTATTATCAATAATAAAGGCATATTTATTGTTTATCAATGTTTATTTAAATTATGTATCTCACTAGTATCATATATATATATATGTGTGTGTGTGTGTGTGTGTGTGTGTGTGTGTGTGTGTGTGTGTGTGTGTGTGCGCTATTATATATGATCATTGATAAGAGAAAGTCCATGACTACTTCATAGCGTGAAAGTGCTAGGATATAATGGGAGTTATTTGGTGTGAGAACTACACACACATGTTATTGCTACCAATCTCATAAGTTGAACATGGTACTTTAAGTTAACACATGAATGTATTAGGGTAATACATTGGACACATGTTATAAAATAGACACTTGGAAATAACTATATCCATGTGTTGGTGTCATGTCTTATTGTACTAGCAGTACAAGTATCCTCAAACCTAATATACCGGTTACCTTGTGTGGGAGTTGCTATAATTTAGGTGATACTAATTCATAACCTAGTGATCAGGATGATATGGGTGATTACTATGTATAGTGATAATCACTCATTGGTAAACCGAGAAGTCAAGATATGATCCATCACTCTTGATATAGTAATATAGTGGGAGTTGTACCTTAAGGCCTCTTGTTGAAGAGAGAGACACACTCATAAACCTCTGATTAAAGTATAAGATTGATAGAATGGGTTTCTAGTCAATCTTGATACATTACAGCAAGTGGTGTTCATCGTGAACAAGTCTAACTCCAGGATAGCTATAGCTATTACATAAGCGAACACTTAATCCGAGCTCATTAAATTGGATGGTACTTAACCTGATGGAAGGAGTGAATTGTATTAGTTACTATTGCAGAATCGGATCAAGTCACAAGCATGTGACATTCTAAGTATTTGGGAATCATACACGTTTGCTAGATTACCCATTTGATCATCTATTCTATATCGGTCTGGAACACTGAGCCTTAAGGTTCCTGGATAGGAAACCAAGTTTAGGTTAACCTCTAGTGGCTCTATACTTTGAGATCCTATGAGGTCACACACTTTAGGTGTTTACCGGACTAAGTAAAGAACTTATAGATAAGGTAAATGTAAGAATATTAAGAAATTAAAAATCGTTGGATGAATTATTAATTGATTAGACCAAATAATAATTAAAGGTTTTGAAGAGGGGTTTTGGAAAAATTGTATAGGGGTGAGCAAGGGAATTTTTCCCTTTATGAGTTGGCCTCGCGAACACGGGATGTTCGTGGGTGGGGCCCACATGGCTACCCCACAAGCAAATTGGCTCACGGGCTGCTAGCATGCGCTAGCACAAAGGCCAATGCATGTTGGTGGGCTAAAGGCCCGCAAGCACTACTGGCTGCACTTGCATGGGCCTACAGCACAGGCCCACCAGCTACGGCCTGCAAGCAAGGCTTGAGCAATAGCTCGCAAGCCCATTAGGGCTTGTCTTGTGGCAGCCACATAGCCCGCATAAGCAGGTTGTGCGCGTGTGTTGACCCAAACCCTGTGTGGGATGGGGATATTCCCATCCCTCATTGGTTTTTAAGGGAGATTTTTGCTCCCCACCCACTATGGATAGTGGTCTACCCCCTCCTTTCAAATTACTTCTGCTCAGCCGTTCCTTCTGAGTTTTGATATCTTTCTTCGCGAGCTTTTGCGAGATCCTCCATGAATTTCTCCGCATTCGCATGAATTCTTTTGAAGGCTCATTCATATTTTGGAAAGACCCTTCCAGGTTATATTTTTAGGTTGGTCTTCATTATTCCTCTATGGGAGGTTTTGGTCGGTCAGGATCTATGTGGATCAATCATGGAGGCTATCCTATTTTGGAGGCTAGTGCTAATAAAATGCTATCCAATTGTTCTAAGGGAGCATCACACCAATGGAATGGCACACATCAACTAGTAATGCTCTTAACTTAGATGCTAGGTTTCTTTTATTAAGTTTTTATAAACCTATGAGCATCTATGGAATGTTTCAACTTAGATCTTATCAATTATGGCATGCTTAGGAGTTCCTTTAGGGTTAATTTTAAGTTTTGAAATTTCGACATGTAAGTTAGCATGTTTAATTAATGCCTTAATTAACCATCAGTGGTATCAGAGCCTGCCTTATGCTATGCATGATTAATGATAATATGTTGAAATGATATTTTCTATGAATTTATTAAAGTATACTATGCATGACTTAGGTTTCAATTCCTATTATAGAAAATGATGTGATCACTGGATTAAGGTTTTGCTCAAACTTAGCCTAGGTTATTATCATATAAATCAAAAATGTTTTACCACATGTGTAAATGCTTTAAATTGAGAGTCATCCAGTACTTCGCTCGATTAAAAGAAAGAAATCTTTAAATCATAATTGTCTGTGGTAAAACAAATCAAAATGCTCATGGTTATTTTGTATTGGTATTCGCTCGATTAAAGGATTGGTATTGGCTGCTCATTTACTTTAAGGGAGCCTCTCCTACTTAGAAATCTCCATCGATATTAGGTTTAAGGATACCCAAGGGAATTTTATGACTTAGTTGATTTATAGTATGGGAATTGGATTACGCATATGGTTTTATAGCCATGGTTTAAGTTGTTAAATTAAAACTTATAAACATAGGTGCAAGAACTTAAACATGGACCTTGTTTGTTTTGCATGCTATGTGGAGTCTTGGCCTAATGGAATGATTATGATGTACCAGTCTTGAGCATGTTCCCTTAGATTCATAATTCCAAATAGCCCAGAATTATTATTATCATAATCATATCCATCGTATAAAACCTAGACTAGGGCGAGACCAGCTACACCAATAAAATCCCTACAATAATATTAAGGCGGTAAATTGTCTTCCTATCATAAGTCTTAATACAAACCTTACTAACAGATGTAAGGACATGTATAATATGCTTTCCTTTAACATGTATTTGGTCATGAGACTAGATGGGTTTAATACCTTAACCAAAATGGGTTAGTTATCCATGTCAATGGAGCTAATGCTAGATTTGAGACATATTTGAGGATTCGTACAATTAGGTATGCATGTCTCGAGAAAGAGAACTTAAATGGACTAGAAATTGCATAGAATGCAAATGGACAGGGTTCCAACCATGGTTGTTTGTTATGGCTTGACCTACTATAGCAAGGGTCATAATGAATGGGTTATGGATGATACTTACTAAGGAAAATTGGTTGGACTAGATTTCTCAAATTTAATAGAAGGGACTATTTGAATGTTGATAAAAATAGTAGAAAATATGTGTTTAATTAAAGACCTTATATTAAATGCATGTATGTATACTAATTTCTGAACAAATTCTATCTTATATCTAGGTTGAACAATGAATCCAAACATAAAACTTTACTCAATAGTTGATAATAAGTTGATAGGGATCAATTTTGATGACCAGTTTAAAGCTCTTAGAAAGGAGCTTCTACGAAGCAACATGGATTATATTTTGGATAATAATGAACAAATCAATCCTAATGTTGAGGCTTCTATTCAACAAAAAGATGCATATCTTAAGTATAAGAAGTATGCTTTTCTGGTGTCACTTGTGATGCTTGAAACCATGACCTTGAAGCTTAAGAAGCAACATGATGGTATGGATCTAAAATACATGTTGATCCATCTCAGAGGAATTCATGAGGGCATGAAATCAAATGGAATGAAATGTTAAAGTTCTTATATACCTCTGGGAGAAATGATGGGATCCTAGCCACTAAGCATTGAATTGAATATTTTAAGTATTTGAAGAGAATGACTCAAATAGAAATTGAAAGAAATTCTGAGAATGAAATACAAACTATGATAAAGAGTCTATCCAATATATATTCACCCTTCATGAAAGATTATCTTATGTCAAGAAAGACTAGAAAGACATATGAGTTAATTAAGAAACTTAGAAATTTTGAAGATGGTTTGAAGGCTAGGAGATCAGGTACCTTGGTCAGTAAGACTTGCATAAAAGGTAAGGGTTTAAAACCTATCAACGGGAAGGTAAAAAATGTGATCATTGAAAAGGAAAAGCCCAAAGGGGTATGTTTCATTTGCGGAAGGCCCGGACACTAGAAGCGTGATTGCAAAGCTCTGATTTTTTAACAAGTGAATAAGAAGAAGCCAAGTGAGGCATCTACTTAAGGTATGTTCATGATAGAGAGTTTCTCTACAGTTCTTTATGAGTCTACATGGGTATTGAATACTATTTGTGGTAGTCAAATCTGTACTTCTGTGCAGGGGTTGCAGAATAGTAGGAGGCTCGCAAAGAGGGAAATGGACCTAAGATTTGGAAATGGAGGACGGGTTGCTACAATAGCTGTAGGGACATATAGCCTTTGTTTACCTAGTGGCCTTGTTTTAGTTTTAAACAATTGTTATTATATTCCTCCTTTCACTAAGAACATTATTTCTGTTGCGTGTTTAGCAATATATGAATTTGACATTTTATTTAGTAATAATAATTATCAAATTCGACACGATAATGTTCTTTATGCTTGTGGTGTGTGAATGGCATTTATATTCTAGATCCTAAAACTGAAATTCTAAACATGAACATAGTTAAGAAATCAAATTTAGATAATGAGAAATCTTCATACTTATAGCATTTATGTCTAGACCATAGAAATGAGACTCGCTTAACTAAGCTACACAAATGTGGTTACGTGGGCCCAATGGATTGGGAATCCTGTAGGGTGTGCGAACCTTGTTCAAAGGATAAGATGACTAAGAAACCTTCCAAAGGAAAGGGTTAATGTGCCACAAGTACTTTGGAAATAATACATTCCAATGTATGTGGTCCAATGAGCGTTGAGACACATGAAGGTTTCATCTACTTCATAACCTTTATTGATGATTACTCTCGATATGGTTATTTATACTTAATGAGGTACAAGTTTGAAAGTTTTGAGAAATTCAAAGAGTTCTAGGCTGAAGTAGAGAAATAGCTTGGGAGAAGTATCAAGGCCCTTCAATCTAATCGAGGTGGTGAATACTTAAGCCAAGAGTTTCCTGATTATCTAAGAGATAATGGTATTTTATCCTAATGGAAACCTCTTTATACACCCTAACACAATGGAGTGTTGGAAAGGAGAAATCAAACCTTACTCGATATAGTTCGGTCCATGATGAGCCAAGTAGAACTCAGCAAATTCTTATGGGGTTATACACTTGATAGAGTAGTTTATATTCTAAATAGAGTGCCCTTGAAATTAGTTGAACAAACACCATACGAAATGTGGTATGGTAAGAAACTAGCTCTTTCTCACCTGAGAGTTTGGGGATGTCTTGCTTATGTAAAGAGGACAAGTTTAGATAAGCTGCGTGCTAAGTCTGACAGGTGTTTGTTTGTAGGTTACCCTAAGGAGATTATGGGTTATACCTTTTATGATCCGAAGGAACGAGAAGTACTTATTTCTTGGAATGCTCAGTTCCTCAAGAAGGAACATATACTTGTGAAAGCTAGTGGGAGCAATCTTGAGCTAGGTGCTCAAGAGGAATAAAGAGACAATCAACAGATTGTTCCCACACTTGTTACACAAGAAAGAGTAAGCATGGAATAGCCTATTATAACACTGACATTATGTAGGTCAGGTCAGGCTCCAATCATTCTTGAGCGATACGGTTATTTCATCATTGACGATAAGCATATCTTCTTTGTGGAAGATGATGAGCCCAAGACTTACAAAAAGGCAATGGAAGGCTGAAAGTTTGACAAGTGGTTTATAGTCATGGAGCCAGAGATGGACTCTATGTATGAAAATCAAGTTTGGAACTTGGTTGATGCTCCAAGTGGGATTAAGCCCATAGGATGCAAGTGGGTTTTCAAGAAGAAAACTGACATGGATGGTAATGTGATTACCTATAAAGTAAGGCTAGTTGCAAAAGGTTACAATCAAAAGGAAAGCATTGACTATGATGAAACCTTTTCACCAGTGGCCATGTAAAGTCTATCAGAATACTCCTTGCCATCGTTACTCATAACGATTATGAGATCTGATAAATTGATGTGAAAATAGCGTACCTTAACAGGTACCTTGATCAAGATGTATATATGATACAACTTGAAGGTTTTACATCCGATGATGGCTCGATGGTATTTAAATTGCAAAGGTCTATTTATGGACTTAAGCAAGCATCGAGGAGTTGGAATTTTAGGTCTGATGAGATAATTTGAGAAATTGGGTTTATATCAAATGCTAATGAACCTTGTTTATATAAGAAGGCTAGTGAGAGTGCAATCGTTTCCCGTGTCTTATATGTTGATGACATATTGTTGATAGGAAACAATGTTCCTTTTCTTCAGATAGTAAAGTCATGGTTGTCAAAGTAGTTCTCCATGAAAGACCTTGGTGAAGCAACTTTTATACTAGGTATAAAGATCTACCATGATAGATCAAAAGGTGGTTAGGTCTTTCTCAAAGTACATACATAGACAAGGTTTTGGCTAGATTTAACCTTGAGTAGTCAAGAAAGGTTATCTCATAATATCTCACGTGATTAACCTTTCTAAATTCGAGTGTTTGAAGACACAAAAGGAGAGGCTACGCATGAATGGAATACCCTATGCTTCGGTGATAAAATCCATCATGTATGCTATGGTATGCATTCGGTCTGACGTCTCACGTGCATTGAGCGTCACAAGCATATTTAAATCGAATCCACGTGAGAAGCAATGGATGGCCGTTAAAACTATCCTCAAGTACTTAAGAAGGAGTAAGGATATGTTTTTCGTTTATGGAGAAGGTGATCTCTCTATGAAGGGATACACTGACACGAGTTTCAGTCTGATAGGGACATTATAAGTCATAGTCGGGTTATGAGTTTATGTAAAATGGAGGGGTAGTTTTTGGAAAAGTTAAATAGGATACGACTGCTGATTCAACCACTAAATCTGAGTATATAGTTGCTTCTGAAGTAGCTAAGAAAACTTTCTAGCTTAAGGAATTTATTGGTGATCTCTATGTGGTGTCCTGCACTGTAAATTCAATAGTGGTTTGTTGAGGTAACAATGGGCTATTACTCAGGCAAAGGAACATGGTTGTGAGCATGGGATTTTGTACCACCACACGCGTTCGATGATGATTGTTTTTCGGGATTTTATCCTTGAATCACAAAAGTTTCGACTATCTAAATGATCTTCAAATTACCCAATCATAACCATACTATCACAATGCAAAATTTGGAAACGTGACCACGTTACTGGTTAACATCACGTACATACATTATCTATAAAAGCATCATTGGTTTGCTACTTGAAGATTCAATAGTTTCCAATGGGTTCCAAATCTCTTACTCATGAGTTATGATAAGAGTCATCATAATTTTGGAGAAACTGTGTTTCTCCAATTTGTGATTGAACCGACATGCCTTTTAGTGCAATTATGTCTTTTCAACTTATG